>JAQQAE010016490.1:0-11748 GCA_029823295.1 Pseudamia nigra
AGAAATTTAGGCCGGGCCAGATTAAATCATCCACCGGGCCGGGTCCGGCCCGCGGGCCGTATGTTTGACACCCCTGGACTACACATTAGAGGGCAAACGTGGCAACAAATACTACAAGAAATAAAATGATGAATGAACTTCAATTATTAACTAAAGAACAAGTGAGAGATTGATATTAATATCTGATGTACACAATATTGTTTCAATTTGTGTGTACCCATCACATATCTTACTCTGTGCAAGCAACAGTCCAATGTGCAAAAGTATTTACTCTGTATACGTCCAAGAAATGCACAAAAAGCAAAAAATATAATGAAGCTTGCTTTCACTTATGATTAAATGTTTAATCTAAAGCAGTGTTGACTAATGTTCTGTTGAATGACAAACTGATGACATTATTTACTATTGTCAAATAATTGCTCATAGCAGACAGATGCAAGCATGCTACATTAAATATGCCACTGTCAGACCTTTTTTGTGTCCATTCCAAATCTACAGTACTGTGCAAACATTTTAGGCACTTTGGTTTTACTGTTTTAGCACATTATAATAAGCACAGACATATACTTCTCACTCGTAATATAACCCGAGGGCACATCAACATTTCAATTTCTCCACAATAAAGGGTCAGTGTTGTGCTACCTCTCTTTCGACTTAAAATGTTTTCATCCAATTTGGACAGAAAATATGAAAACAGGTTTCATTGTTTGGGTTACTTCTTGCCATTGGAACAAGCATCAAGTTCTCATTTTATGTGTTTATAGTGCACTTATTTTGTGTATTTTTATTGACAATCCTACAAGAACAGCAAACCAATGGTGGATAGATGCAAGTTCCACCCGACATACTGGTTTCAACTTCAAGTTTATTCATTTTTGTGCAAGTCTTTACTTGAGAACGAGATGAGATGACAAGCCTAAAGTGCCTAAAACATATGCGAAGTACTGTATTTTATGTAAAACTCTTTTTAAAATTATTCTATAATGCAATGTGTCAGTCAGACTTACCTTTAACCAGCACTTCAGGTTCCTCCTCCAGACCCATCTTATTCTTCTCAATGATTAGGCTCTTCATCTCATCAGTTACTTCTGAGACAGTGTGCCTGTGTGGAAGAGCAGAACGAGGATGTAAATAACTTTGTTTCCCTCTCTGCTTCAGTCTCCCTCCCACTGGATAGCTAATTGGCCCGGAGTCAGTCAGTTGGCTGTGATGCCCCCCATGTGACACAGAGCCAACTACAAGCCACTGAGATACTCTTAGATTGGGGGGCAGGGGTCCACACAAGGGGGACTGGAAGAACTGCCACAAATATCTGCCCTCCTATGTTCTCCTGATTTCCCTCCCTAGCAGCATGCAAGCACACAAACACACACTGATACACAGCACGCCACTGTGGACACTTTGCGTCTCTTTTATCACTTTGGCTGGAGGGCCGAGTAACTGAAAATATACGTGACAGAGCGACGCCGGCGTGACTCTCAGCCAGTCTCCTCATGCCAGTCAGACGAAGGGAGATGGGTTCAAAAGGTCACAGCTTCAGATAGTTAAAAGCATAAACATAAAGAAAACATCTGTAAATCTGCTGAAACGCTGCTCTTTATTTCTGCCTTTAATCTCACACTCTCACATTTACAGTGACGTACAGTGACGATTCAGCATGTACTCGAGCAAACACAGACTTTGTTATCTCAGGCCAAGGTCCATTTCCAGCCTATTAGATTGTTTAGAGGTTTTATCTCTCCTCGTTTATTTATCCAATTACTGGTTTATTTTCTCTAGTTCATGAGTCTAACTAGTATATGAGCTACAAGTGACAAACTCCTCCTTTCTTCCTGTTCTCCTCCTCCTGGGATCCCAACTCAGGAAATGGATCCCAGCCTCCCTCCCTGGGATACATGGCCTTTAGTTACCTTCTCCTCCTCCACTTGATTCATGTCATCATTGATCTGATAATTCCAGATGGGTTCTCCTCACGGAAGTCAGTGCTAATCAATGGTTCTGAATATAGCTTTATCTGCTTTCACTCAGCTTACATTAGTGCAGAGGCCACTTCCTTTATTCTGTGTACATTGACCTGATCCTCTATACAGCTCTATATACCATGGTTAATCCAGTGGTGAGTGAAATATTCAGACTTTTTACATTAGTAGAAGTACTAATACCACACTTAGTGTTACTCAGAGATATGTAGTATAGCTTTACTTAAGTAGAAGCATGCAATTATCTTCAGCCAAATACACTTAATATGAAGAAAAGTAACCACAGTGTAGTAAAATGGTCTTGTTGATTATTATATCAATATAATTTTGCTACAGATTGCAAAATGGAGACTGCAGGTTTAATCTGAATAAACTCTTTGAAAACTCACTTGGACGTGATGTAAAATACACTGCCACAAAGCTGAATGATTGGCTACTAGTTAGTGTGCCAGCATTGTAGACTGCAACTCTAAGAAAATATCATTTTCTCAACTTTTCCTGAAGTTTATTAAAAATTCAAAATTAACACATTTGGAATAACATACTGGAAAGGAAGGGCAGAAAACAGTAACAACTATATCTTGCTGCTGGTCATTGACCGTTCTAGTGTCTGTGCTGTCTGTTTCTCTATCTCAACTCTTTACTTTTGTCTCTCCTCTGTCCACTCACTCCACTAACCCCAACCAGTCGAGGCAGATGGCTGCCTACCCAGAGCCCTGGTTCTGCAGTCGTGTGCCCCCCCCCTCTAGGCTTGCTCTCCATATAGTCTTTGAGGCTTCAGCTTTGAATTGCAAAGCACCTAGAAATAATCTTGGATTATGATTGGCACTATGTAAATACAACTGACCTCAACCAAATCTTCATAACAAAAACAAAATAACATATCAAGAACGACTACCGGCCAAATCTTCATTTTAAATATCAGAATCATCCACAGCATTATATAATCTATGCATACCTAATTCTTCTGTGTACTGGGAACCAAACTGACTGACATTATTTTCTAAAGTGCACTTACAGACAGACACAGTGCATATAATGCTGGTTGTCATTAACAAGCTGAGGGAAGAAAAGGCATCCAGGATCCTGTCATGTTGTACCCAGTTACAGTGTCAAACTAAATGCACTAGCCTCCTACAAGAGCAGCCTATGAGGTCGTCGCAATATCAGAGCCCACTTAATGGCACTAAAATAAACACAGAAATGTGAGGACATCTCTTTTTTGAGGTTGTTAGTAAGCCCTGCTACATAGCACAGCCATGCACACAGTCAGTCACTCTATATGTAGCCCGCATGGGACATGGATTAGATCTATGGATGAACTAGAAACTGGAGAAATATAGCCTGGTATGCACTGTAAGAGTGTTTATATTTAAAACCTGGGATTACTTTGGGCTATTATTTTGAATGGGCTTGTATCCAATTTTTTTTAATACAATGCTCAAGACCTTGTTGCCATTTATAAATCCTTTAAATATGCTCGTGCCCCTAACATCTTAGAAACCATTAGAAGAAACCATTACCTAAACAAAATACATGTGCCATTCAAATTCAGAAATGTGTGAGATAGCCAGTAATGTGTGAGATAGCCCTTGTTAATCAGTTACTGGAATGCAATGAATTCACCTTGGAAAATTTCATCAATTTCCCACAAATTTCTTGTAAACGGGTGCAGCAGTTTTCCACAATTCTGCAGACAGACAAACAAGCAAACAGACGTACTGCAAGTGATTCTTGGCAGAGGGTATTAATCACAGCACAGGTCTGAACATTTAAACTGGTTACAGTTAAAAAGGTTATATGGTCCACACGCACCCAATCTTAGATGAACGGACTTACGTATATCTGTAGGAAATCTGGGCATTCTGCCCACCAAGCAGAGACAGGCTTTTGTTTTTCTATCTGGTTTGTCCCCATCTTCAACCTGAACTTTTCAAGTCAATGTCAGTGGCCTCTTAAGGTGCCACTAAAACGTCCAAGCCCTAGTTGTGACCTTTAGCAGCACAAACCAGTCTGACCTTTAACGCTTAGCAATCAGTTTGCCCATTGTCCTCCAAGGCTAATTTCCAAAACACTTTCCAAAATCCTCAACACTAGAAAACAATCTGCTTTTTTCATATTACAAGAAATTGTTCCTGTAACAACAAGATACTGTCATGAGATTTGTATTGATTTCCCCATTCACATTATATAATTTGCCTTTGTTTTAATATGTCAACGTAATATTTTACTCAACACTTTAGTCACTGAAATGGTTTAAGTTAGACACTCTATTCCCTAAAAGAGGATGACCAATAGTAATAATATTTTGTGATAGGAAAAATATAACAGTAAATTTATCACCCAATATGCCCAAAAATGTCAGAAAATAACTATTTTTTGATTTCATTACATACTTGTTAAACTAAATATCTGTGTTAAAGTAACAACAAAACCTAAATTCAATAAATGTGAAACTGGGACACTTTTGTGGCTTACCGTGCAAAGCACACAGCCTAAGGCCTTATTGCAGCAGCGTAGCTTTGATTGTAGCCTGCAGCCATTTGGTGCATGTCACTCCCAAACTCAGCTGTCAACATCAAGTAAAGGCAAAAAGACCAAAAATAAATCTTTAAAAGAAATAAATATGGAGCTGAAGGTCAAACAAACCATCAACCCTAGGGGGAAATAATTTTTATGTTTAAGCGGTTATTTTCCCTCAGTCAGTTTGGAAAGTGTCCTGTCACTACAGCTCCATCTCCCTTCCTGTCATTTTATAGTGACATACCTGTAATAAAAATGTTTTAATGTACCTTTTAAAACGTCAAGCTATCTTTACAGTCATGTGAAACGTGGATAAATCTTTCCTTTATTCCACAGTCTAATCCAGGATGTAGCAAAATAAAACATGGCTGAAAATAAATTTTTGACAAAGCAAACTATGAGTTCTGCTGTTTGGAGCACACATTTGAAGATTGCGGATGTGGGACTTTGAATCTCCACAGCTGTACGACACCCCTCCAGCCCCCACCTCCAGTGAAGACTCCTGGCCCCCTTATGCTACCGCCCCCACATTCCCAGAAGCCCTGACTGAGGCTGTGACAGTGAGGCCTTTAGCAGGCAACTTCCTGTGGAGTGCGGGAAACAATTTGACATGGGGATTAGACAGCACAAAGAACAGAGGGACTGCACATCTACAGACAGCACCTATGTCCTCCATCTTGCCCTCCCTTCAAAGATGAAACATCAGTTCAGAGCCGAGAGGGAGAATCACATGGATGTTCGTGCCACTACTCAACTGCTGATGCTTGAAATGTGTTGAAAATCAATCTTTTACTTCTGCTCTGTGATTTGTATCCTTGAGAGTTCATCCCACTGTACCGTTGATTTTGTGCACTCTTTCTGCTTTCTCGGTTTCAGTTTTAAAGGAAATGTGAACCCTGGTTGCATAGGTCAAGTGCAAATAAAAATGCTGCCCCTTGAAGAAGCAGAGGAGGAAGTTGTGAAAGACAAAGAAAGATAAAAAAGAAACATAGTTTGAGAGAGGAAGGAAATGTAATAGCCTGAGATACTAGATGATATGTGGGGAACTGGGAGTCAAGACTAGTGTGAGTTGTTCATTACTCATTTTTTATCACCTCATGTCACCACTTTGTATGTCCTACTTTCTCAATTTCACAGAAATAATTTCACATGTAATTTTTAGACATGGATAATGTCGTTCGTGTGGTCTGGCTCATGGCCCAACCCCAAGTGGATTACAAGTAACAGAGTGGAAAGAATGGAAAAGCAAGAAAAGGGAGACACAGTACAAAACATAAATACAGTATGTAATAGAACTCAAAGATTACAATTAGTACTACTGGAGACAGAACTAGAGCTGTCACTATATTTAAACTTGAGTTGATAATGAATTGTCATGAAAATAAGGAATGTGAATTGTGAGGAATGATTCTGGTAACTTTATGCCACTACTTTAGCATAAGTCTAGCAAGAGTATAATTTTGCACACAACGAAGAACATAATGGCAACCAATTAAAAATGCAGTATACAATGTTGGGAAACTAGTAAGATGCAACTAGTAGCCAATCGTCTGTAGCAGACCGCTGTAACTGATTAGACGGTTGGCCTGGCTTACAACCCCTTAGGTGCACAAGCTCATGCACTCACTAATGTAGTTGCAAACAGCCGCAATAGTAGCTACTACGGAGCTAGTACTGTAGCTTATCTAACCACAGGATAACTCGGAAGAGACAACCTGCATTTCAAATTCCTTCGACATCTGGTTCAGGTTAAAAAGAACAGACATACTACACTGCCTGGCCAAAAAAAGTCATACTAATATTTTGTTGGACCACCTTTAACTTTGATTACAGATTCGCTGCGGCATTGTTTCGATAACCTTCTGCAATGTCACAACATATATTTCCATGCAGAGATGCATTCATTTTTTTGCCAAGATCTTGTATTGATGAAGGGAGTGTTGGGACCCCTGTGCAAAGTATTCTCCACCACATAAAGATTCTCTATGGGGCTAAGGTTTGAACTTGGAATATGCCCGTGCCATCAGGGAAGGAAAAAAAAAACATTGATGGAGTAACCTGGTCATTCATTATATTCAGGTAGTCAGCTGACCTCATTCTAATGTTGCTGAACCTGGACCTGACCAACTGCAGAAACCCCAGATCATAGCAAACACTGTAGACTATACCTTTAAACCATTGCATTACCAAGACCAGAAAAGACCAAAACTAATGGGATAAGGCAAAGTTGAGACCTAAGACAAGATCAAGGAAAGTCCAAAAAGATACAAAAAAAGCAGCAGAAATTTAGTGATGTCCATAAAGCTGTAGTGTTGACTGGACTTTGTCTGAGACTTGTCTCCCTTCAAATTTAAAACATTTTGAGCTGCAAGCATTTTCTGCAATTTGAGCTACAATCCTACAAAAACAGCATACTAAAAAGGTGGATATTTGGAAGTACTGCTCCGATAATAATTTCAGTATTACACTGGTGAGTTTTTGTGCATGTGTATAGTCATTTTTATAGCAGATAAGACAACAAAATCAAGGTGACCTAAAACTTTTGCACAGTACTGTAGATTAATCTTGAGTACTACAACACAAGAAAACCAAGAGCAAATTTATTGCCAAAGGAATTTGAAACATATAAAATGAATTAAATTTCTTGACAAACATGATTTAAGTCAACTATGGAAATACTGGACCAAAATAAAAATCTGAGCACCAGTGAAATGCTACATAACAATGTGGAAGTATTAACTTCTGTTGGCTTCAGTCCATTGTTTTCATACAGGTAAGTAGAGGCAATGTGATTATTTAAAATAATCAGGATCAGCAAATTACAATGTATTACGATTATAACAGCTACATTATGACAAGATGATACAGCACATGCATTTTAAAATGACTTGGCAAACTCCCACAGGCATTTTAATTTAAATGCGTCTCCAGTCACGTGTAGTCAGGTGAAGACTTACAGTACTTTGAATAAAATTAGATCACCTATTCCAAGTATTTTATAGATTGGCAGAGGTATAAGTTGCCCTACCCTAACTCGTGCAACAGAACTAACAGGAGAGTCATGAGATGTCAATCTGCCTATGCATGCACACAGCCTGGAATAGGTCTAATCAGTCAAAGCAAATATAAAGACATAAAAAGCCATTATTAATGTCACTGCACTCAAGCCTGTCTGGGTTTTAACTACTAATAAATCTGCCACAGCATACAAGTCTTCTCCAGTTACCATTTCTAATAAGCATTAGATGTTCAAATACCAAATAATGAAAAAGTACATCTCTGTTAAGAAACACTTCGTGGTTTTCTTTGATGGTGAGAGTGACAAATTCAAGTCCAAGTATGAGTAGAACAATGAGCTAACTGGTTGGTGTCTGTCTGGTGGGAGCTGCTGGCACGATGAGTAATTGATTTCAGTCTGGGGTCTAATCAAAACACCGAGACGCTAATTAAAGTTAGAAAAGTGGTGTCCTTGCTCGTGGGCTCGGATGACCGCAGTGGAAACAGTGCAGACATGTTTGAGCATACAAATGAGTCGTTGTGGTCAGAAGGACTTGCCCACTTGTAAAAATGACCCTTGCGCGGCTGTGTCATAGAAATATCTGGGCATTTGTTTTATTGATCAAAAGCCCATTTGGGTCCCGAAAGGCATTTGAACAGATGACCTCAAAGCAGCTGCCTTTTTGTTGATGTCCTCCTCCATTACGACTCATAGTGTACACAAATCAAAGTAATACATCATGTTACCCTCTCTGTGTTCAACCTCTAAAGAAGAACATAATCCTCTAGATGCGCTGAGGGTAAATAAATCTATCTGAAATTAAGTTTATGAAAAATACAGCCAGTTATTAAAAAAAAAAAAAAAACAATAAATAATCACAGCTTGTCTTTTGCAGAAATCTATCTCCTCATTCTAGGCACTATCTCCTCCCCCGTAGTGTATGAGCTGTCTGCAGGGGCCTCTGGCTGGAGCTGGGCTGGTGGGAAAATGGGAATGTGGTGATTAAGACTGGGCCTATATGACCTCCCAGCTAAAAATACGCTGTTTACTCAAGACCACTGCCAAGAAATTCTGGACTAGGCAGAGGAGGGAAGGAAAAAAAAGTCATGTTTTGAGAAAGGAGAAGAGGGAGAATGTGTGTCTCTGGTCTTGGTGTGTGTGACAGGAAGCATGCCTTTGTGACTGATGGGGAGAGTGTGATCAGCAAAAAAAAACACTAAATTAAGTGACTTTTTGACTTCTGATGGTGTAATATTCAATGTCCATTAATATGTTTATTTTCCCTGAACTGGGACAGTGATGTGTGATGGTTGGCTGCTTAACAGACAGGCAGACAGACAGACACATAAGCAATTAACAGGGGCCCACTTGTAGGTCTTTCATGTAAACACCCATATGTTTTATGTCCATACACACATGAAACACTGGTCAGTTATTACCCTGCCAGCGAACATCAAAACTATCCTGGTTATGATTGTCAAAATTTGTCAAAGGTAGCTGGACAGAACAAATGTGAGAAGGTCAGATAGACAGGTACTCCAGTGTCAACTTTCCATCTAGTACAGTTTGTACTCTGCTCCATCGTAGCTATAATAGTTACAAAAGTGGAGATGAGGAAAATAGCAATGATGTAAGACAGATGTGAGTTTGAGCACAGCAGGAGGGAACAAGCTTCTTGCTACTCTACTGTCAGAGAGACTCCACAGTGGAGTCCTGCCTCTGTCTGCAGATGGTCCATCAGAAACAAAGTTTAATCTGCTTGCTACAGGACTGCGTGCAAACACACAAGTCAATTCTAACCTAGACAAAGCTAATATTTGTGAATAAAGTGGTCTCATGGTCAGGATCTGTAGATAATCACCTTAAAATGGTACTTCATATTTGACTTGAGTGCTTATGTCATGATTTGAATAAGATGTTACAACACAATCAAAATGATCTTAATCTAAGATTTGAAACACATGGTCCAATCAAGTGTTTAATCAAATTATTTAAACATGCTTAATGTACATTTATCGTGCATAGCACTGCGTCAACACTCAACTTTTTGAAAATCTTGGATTTTTCTTTCCAATATATTTTTTCATGTCATTGGTTTTATTTAAAAGGAATATTTAAAACATTTCTTGTAGGTGTAAAACATTTTTGCCAACTCCTGATCTGCCTTTCAACAGGTGGGCTTCATTCTACAACTCACTGGCAAAAAGAATCATCTTACCCGTCATACCATTCAAACTATATTTGAAAAACTTATGGGAATCTTGTCTGGACTCGTTCTTGACTTGGTGTCCTGCCTTGGTTTTGACCCCTCAAAGTCTTCGTGTTGTGTAGCTCTTGATACCCTCTGGGATGGTCACAGTTTCAGCGTCTACACAGAAAGTCAGCTCTCCTTTGTCTCCATTTTCCTCCAATATGATAGAATTATCCATCTCCCTCACCTCATCAGAATTTAACCATCTTAATCTCAGTAAAACATAAATCCCAATGTAATAACTACAGCATCCTGGCCATTATTCAAACAGATCCACATAATGCCTCCTCGGGACAATTCAATAAAGCTCATTAAACGGTCAATATAAAAAGCACATCCACACTCACAATGAGACTGAGGATAAATGTATAGGCTCACATTTGTTAGTTTGCAATGCTCTAGCTCACTGAAATTCAGGTTTTCCTCCACAGAGCTGAACATACAGTATGGGTGTGTCCAGTCACTGTCCAGGTCATGACCAAACCCCACACCTTCTAATCTCTGCACTTGGTTTGATGATTACAACCAGGTTAATCATGCCATGCAGCCTGAAGCCACCTCCACTACACAGTAATAATGAAGCACACTGAGCCACACCTCTTCTGGGAGTGCTATTGAGGTAGGACTGGGAGTCACTATATACAACTAGGCAACCTTTCTTTCTTATTCCAGATTGTCCTTCTGTAAACCTCAAGAGATTGCATTCCCTGTATATAATGCCACTAAAACGTCTCAATGTCCGCTCCCCAACTTTCTTCCTGAGGCAGCTCTCTTTGTGGTGAGGTGTTCGTGAGCCTCCTCTATTCATTTATTAGATGCGGTTGTCCTACAAGTCAAGCTCTGTGAATCATGCCAATGAGTCAGCAGATGTACAGTAGAGATTTTGTATGAGGGCATAGTGTGGGGGATGTGAAAAGGGCATGATGCCAGAGATAGAGTGGAGAAGAGCCTGACAACATCACTGTCTGAGATCACATACTAATAGTATAGCTAAAGCACCCTATGAATCATGCCTTTTCATTAGAACCAGTGTTCACTTGTCAACCACATTACTATTTGAATGTCTTTGCTGTGATATATACTAGCGGTTTCTTGGGTCAAGCAGCGTAGTGTTGAAGTGTACCAGAAATTAAGGTGTTAACGCAGCCTTAGAAATAAAAATGACAAAATAATTTCAGTGGAAAACTGCCATACTGGCCAAGAGCCTCTAGGCAAGAAGTTCAAATCAAAACTGAAAGTCACATTATCAGTTACAGTAGATCACTTACCAGCAGGAGCAGACAAAGTATTTACAATGTTTGCCTTGGTATCAGTAGTAGTACAAGTGTACATAACGCATTCAAAACCTTACTTAGGAGGACATTAGTACGAGCAGCAAGATTCACATTGAAGTAACATGATTGGTTTGATTCCATTTTTAGATTCTTTAATACTGAAGCATCAGTGTTTAAACAGCACGTTCCTGCTCTTGATGGCGGAGGTGAAGCTAGTTTGAATTACGTTATACGCAAATTTATAAACAGAAGAAAGATGAAAAACTAAGTTGTGATATAAAAATCTGTTTTAAGTTTTTTAGCATAATACCCCCTAAGCATGGATGTTCACCTTAGCAACACAGTGTATTCATATTATGGTGCCAACTTCAAGGCGACTGCATCTATTCAAAATAAAATGTAGTTTTAAGATTTTCACAACATGATGACACACATATGTACTGTCACAGCAACACTTCTGGATCAGATTGCATGTTTTACATTAGTTTCACATTTTGCCTTGCATCAGTTTACTTGGATATTTGCAGAATGTACACTCCTCATGGTACCTGCTCACATATAATGGAAATGAGATGATACTGTACATAGAGAAAAATTAATCAAGCCAAGAACAAGAACCTTAAATGTGTGGTAAGGTAATGTCTTCTTTCTTCTTTTCCTTTGGGCTGTTCCCTTCAGGGGTCGCCACAGCAAATCATCTGCCTCCATCTCACCCTATCCTCT
>JAQQAE010016491.1:0-11747 GCA_029823295.1 Pseudamia nigra
AAGGCCCCACCACCTGGTGTTGGGATTGAACCCAGGACCGTCTAGCTGTGAGGCATGAGTGCTACCCACTGCACCACCGTGTTGTTTTATCAAACTTTACTCAAAAATCAGTCTTTTAACTGGAATAATAAACCCACTGTACTGACTAAATGTCAAAGATGAACATTATTATCACTGAAGCACACAACAACAAAAAACCATGCAAACACACAACACCTACAGTACGTACAATACACACTATTATCACTATTGACTGATATGAAAATATGTATCATGTCAGGTCCCCATTATAAATAAAAATGTGTTCTTAATGAGTTGCCTGGTTAAATGCAGGTCAAATAAAATGAAAGGACATTTGACTATGATGTTGACTGCCTACGTTTTAGTTCTGTTGTTGATTTGCATTGATCAACAAGTCCTCCATCGTAGACTTCTCTTAACATTACAGGGATGACTAAATAGAAGTGCTATTCATATTGATGGATGATAATTCAGCATTCACCAAACTAAATGCAGCATTTGTGGTTTGTTAACATTCACCAAATTGAGTCATTTCTTCTCAGTCATAAAGGCTGACTTTATGAGAGGGTGGAATAAGTGTCAACTACTCACTGGTTCCAACTCTTGTGTCAACACTGGGCTTTGACTGCACAGAGCAACTGCACTCGCATACTATTTACAACTCGGCATCACATAAATTCATGAAAAGGTCTGTATGCGTCAATCAGTGTATAATTTGTCAGACAGAAGCACTAGAGCTGGCAAATGTTAGAGTAAAAAACAGACGTGCTGTACGACTAGTAAAGCAAATCCTCATGTTCAAAGTGCATTTGTAAGCCTTCCGAGTCTTAAGTTGTCCCTATGGATGAGACTGAGAATGCAGTGATTATTGTCTGAACGTGATCGATGAGTAGTTTTGGGACGTCAGGAAAACAGAGCATCACAGACACATATACGGAAGCTCTGAAAGATATAGGCTTCATTTGACCACTTTTTGTTTTTTCTTGCGGTTATCCAGTCTGGTCTCAGAGCTGAAGCCTTGAAGTGCTTGAAACTGCTGAGCCTCCTGACTAATAGAGTGTGTTGTGCCAGTGTCATATTTTAATACATTATTTTGGATTCAAACCAACTGCACAAACTAATTGAGACACATACGTAGGTTTGATGTTTGAAGGATTAAAAAGACTTTATAACAAGAAGCGGTGAGGTATACAGTCATCAACACATGGAAATGAAAATCTGAAGTCCCCTTAAACGTATCAAATTTCCTATATTAACAGTGTGATTCTGCAGCCTGTGTTGTTGTGTCACTGTGGTTTTTTAATATGTTATTTTAAATGTAATCCAACAAACAAATTAACTTATTGGGGCAGTGGCTTTATGAGGTTAAATCTCCACATATGTGTCCAAACAGAGTGATTTAATGGCGTTCCCTGGTTGTACAATGAATGAGTTTTGGTGGAGTGGGACTGACAGGTGAACTATCCAGTCCTGTTTAGAGGAGTTCTTTATGCAAATTATGAGGCATAGAGTTCTGATGTTGGAAGGATTAAAAAGAAGACAAGAAGTAGCACAATGTACAGTCCTCCAAGACATGGCACTGAAAATCTGAAGTCCTCTTAAATGTCCCAAGTTTCACAGGTTAACTGTGTAATTCTGCAGGCTGTGTTGTTGTGTCACTGTGGTGTTTTAGTTTATTATTTCAGACTCACAAGCAAATGTGTCAAGGCAGCAGGTTTACAAGATTAGAACACTGTCCCTGCATTAGTCTCATGTTAGGAATAGAGATAACAGTGTTTATTCTGTCAGAAAGTGAATGGAACCATTGGAATGACAGGTCGACTGTTGTGTCTGAAAAGTACATTCATACATCATCACTGATGTGAGAAGGATTATAAAAATTCCAAGACAGGAAGCAGGGAGTTGGGGTATTTTCATCAAAAGAATGTTTTTTACATAATATATTTGTTGATTTTTTTGTGTCACCACTGGTGCTGATATGTTTCATCACATAACTCTTAAGTGATTTAACTGCTGTGAGCAAACCAGTATTAATTAGATCGGCACTGTAAAAATAAGCCTGCAGTCAGTAGCTGCAGTTTAGGTTGTAAAATGAGTGTTGAAGTTTTTCTTGTAGCTTCCTGGAGTCTCAACTGGCTGCCTTGTAATTTTAGTGACAAGATTGAGCCAAATCCACTAAAGCAAATTAGACTCCTCCGCTGTAAGACCACTAAATGTTTATGAATTTGCTTCCTCAGCTTAATTACAAAAATAAAATACATGTGTTTATTGTATTTATGTATCTGAGGGAGTGCCATACAAAGTAGCTGTTTGGGCTCTGTGTGCTGCACTGTTACCTTGAATGAAGATGGAAGTGGACAAGCCACATTCCTGCAATGTTTCTTGCCTGGCATCATGCTTAGATTCACTCAGACCCCTGGAGGCCTGAGGCTTCAGAGACTCATTAACATTGTTCAATTAAGCAGGTCCAGGGGATTGTAGCTGCAGTGTTGTCACAGCAAGTGGTGTCCTGATGTGTAACTCTGCTCTTTAAGACGTTAGAGTTTGGACACACCTACTCCCTCAGTGGTTCTTTATTTGTACTATTTTCAGCATTGTCCATTAATACTGAAGACATCCAAACTGTGGAAGAACACGAATGGAACGTTATAGTAAACAAAAGTGTTCAGCAACCCAGAACCTGTTTTATATTTTAGATAGTTCAAAGTAGACACATTTAGCTTTGATGACAGCTTTGTACACTCATGACATCCTCTTATTAGATTCTGAAAGGGATTTCAATTCACAGGGGAGGTCATTTGTGTCATTTCTTTCTTGCCTTCTTTAGACCATCAGTTGTTGTTCAGAGGTAGGGTGAGTACAGACCCAGTAGCCTCATTAGTGTTACTACAACTACTATACACATCTGTATTGTAGCAAGACATGCTCACTTAAGTAAAACACTTTCTCAGGCACCTTAAATTGGTGGTTTTAGCGCTTGGTAATTCTAATAATCTTCTCCGTAGCAGATACCACCTCTTCTAAGCATGTCACATATTTTTAAGTATTGTTGATGCATTTTTTTTTTCCTTTGTGCAGCGCTGCTCTACTGTACAGGTGAATCCCAGAGCCTGAATTTTGCTGCTAATTAGTTTGGAAACTTATTGTTCTTGTGAGTGCTTACCAGCAGTTGTGATATATTTTTGTCTGACCATATTGCTTTCAGTGCTTTTACCTCGTCCTCACTCTGTGTCTGACCACAAGCCATTTCACTCAGCCATCCTGCTACACATGCTTGTTTTTGTTGTGTTAACTCAAAATGCCCAGCATTGTAGCTCACTTCCTGCATTTTGTTCACTGAGACCTACATTTGTAGGTGGACCAGAGTTCAGTTTTTTGATTTGCACTAGAATTTGTTTGCATATTCACATCTTCCCAAATGAAATGGATTTTCCCAACAAATGAGTTCGATTAAACAGGGCTAGTGTGAATGTATCCTAAGGCAAGAAGTGGCACAAATCATCTTACCTGTGAAAACTGTTTCAGGTGACTATCTCATCTATCTGATGGGAGAATAACATGAGTGTCTGAAGCTGTCATCAAAATTAATTGTGTACTTTGGACAATCTAAAATACAAACCATGTTCTGGGCTGTTTAACATTTTTGTTTACTCCAAAATTTCATATGTGTTCCTTCACAGTTTAGATGTTTTCAGTATTCATGTAGAGTGTAGGAAATAATAGAGAAAAAACACTGAAGAAGAAGGTGTGTCCATACTTTTGAATGGTAGTAAATAGCTGCTGATAAAGATGGACACGGATGAATAATAAATAGTATATTAATGCACTGGATGTAGCAGGAATAAGGATTTAAAGCGAGATTAGTAGAAATCGTCAGTTTGGAGATTTGGGACTCTCCTTTGTGGTCTGCTGACCTTTATCTCTCTGAATGCTCTTACGTCGTTGCCGTGGTAACCAAGGCAGCGCCAACGTGGCCGACTTTTGGTACCTCGTCAAATACATCACCGCAGCCCTCTGTGTTAATAAGACATGGTCATTACATAGCCCCGAAGTCCAGAAAACATGAATCTTGGTTTAATTAAGAGATGCCCGAGGGGAAAAAAAAAGAGTGAGACAAGGAACTGAAAGTCTGATCAGGACGGAGACATTAGGGAAAGTACACACCAAGCCAGAAAAAAGACGGACAGGGGATGACTGCCAGGCATTAAAAGGCCTCATTTTACGAGATGATAGTTGTAATATACTCCTACAATAACACTACACAAACACAGAGCTGCTGGCTCTCTGTAATCCCTCTCAGATTAGTACAGTTCATTACACCGCTCATTGCACCTGAATACACTGCAGTGAATACACTTCCTGAATCTGACTTCACTATTATAATATAAAAACAAGTATTATAGTAGAAAAGCACATAGAGTACACACGACTGAATGCCATGCTTGTTATACAGTACATATCTACATTAAATATTTTGCACTTACACCAAGGTTGTAGGTTTTCTGCATTTTCTGAAAATTTTGAGCATCTCAGATGTAATTTTCTATGACATAAAGAACTGTTCATGAGTTAGTTTGTGGCTTTCTCACAGATGTTTGTTAAGAGAACACAAAAAATATATGTATATTAGCTACCAAATGTACAAAATATGTAAAAAAAAAAAAATCAATTGTATAAACTTGATTTATTCAATAAACCAAACAAAATATTAACAAAATGAGCAACAATGAAGAATGTACGTAAAATTAAATTGAATTGAATAAACTTTATTTATTCAATAAACCGAACAAAATATTAACAAAATGAGCAACAATGAAGAATATACGTAAAATTAAATTGAATTAATAAACTTTATTTATTCAATAAAATGAAGAAAATATGTAACAAACTGAGCAAAAATGAACAAAATATGGAACAAAATTGAATTGAATTAAAATGAATAAACTTTTTATGAAAAAATGAATATATAAAATGAATAAACTATTCTATGAAATGTATTCAATAAAATAAAATATGTACTAAAATGAGTAAAAGTAAATAAACTATGTAACAAAATGAGCAAGAATATATGAAATAAGTATCAAAATGAGTAAAAATGAACCAATTACATAACAACAGGAGCAACAATGTACAAAGCATGTAACAAAATGAGTGAAAATAGGACCAAATATTTACTATAAATTGACATAATATCAAAAGAAGATGTATAAACATTAGGACTGATCTTGCCGATACACAACTTTAACCAAAAGGAACATAATAATATCAACAAAATGAACAATAACAATCCACAAAATCTGACAATGAATGAAAATGAATGATCAATTATGAATTATCAAAATAATCAAGAAAATGAACCAAACTGAATGAAAAAGGAACAAAGTGATCGCCATCATGAACAAAATAATCAACAAAATGACAAAATTAGTAAAGAAAATGAACAAATTATCAAAATTGTGCTGTTTTATTAGGGTGCGTAAAGGCACATATTAGGTAGGATGTATCCCGCTTCCTTGGGAAATTGATTTGTATGACTTCTAGTGCAGTTTGATGTGTTCAGATCGTTCTCTACCTGTGTTCACCGTCTGGTTGGAGTGCAGGAGGTGCAGACGGGTGTGGTGTCGATAAATGGAAACTCTGTCCAGGAGGGACGCTCTAGCATCTGCTGCAGGAATCCCCCTCCCAGCAGGCAGTGCATGTGCCAATGTGTGTGCGCTTCTTTAAAGCTACGTAATTAGTGTGCAGCTGTGGTCGTACAATACACGGCTTAACACTGTACGCCCTGCAGGAGAGGTTCAACCTGGGGCAGAGCTGTTGTCACTGTCAACCTGCTGACGGCCGAAGGTCTGACAGCACCGCGCCTCAGGTTATTACATGTTTTTAAAATCCCTTCCTATTCCTTTACATAGTTTAAGTCTATTCAGCAGGGGTGGGGCGAGTACACACAAAGAGTAATCGAGTAAAGGTTCTGTCATTGTAGAATCATAATGACTCAAGTACACCTAGAAGTACTCGTAAAAAAATTCATAATGTGGAATTTATTACAGTTTAGTATTTTGTGTTCTAACAATTTATTTATCTACAGGTAAAAACAATGTGAAGTAACACTGATTAAAAATGAATTAAACATCATAAAATAACAAAACAGATATCAAATAATCAAGGAAATGAAAATGTAAATAAGAAATTGAGCAGAAATAACCAGTAAAATGAACAAAATAATCCACAAAATGAGTAAAATCACCTTAAAAATGAATGAAGCTTAACAAAAAAGAAAATGAACCGACACAAAACAGGAACAAAATTATCCCTAACATGAACAAAATACAATTTTTTGTTGTTTTGTGTGTTTTGTTCATTTTTGATAATTTATTTCATCATTTTGTGCATTTGTTTGCTCATTTTTTAATTTACTTCATGATTTTGTTAATTTACAGTTTAGTTTAGTCAGTTTATTTTTTGAATGTTTTGTTGACTTTGTCATTTATTTTGTCCATTTTTTATCACTTTACTTATTTTGTTCATTTTTGATCATTTATTTGGTTATTTTGTTCAGTTGTTTACTCATTTTGTTGCTTTGGCTGTTCATAATTAGGAAAATATTTGATTATTTTGTTGATTTTTGCTCATTTCATTCATTTTTGTTTATTCATGTGATTCCTCTTGTTGATTTTGCTTAAATTCTTGCTCAAGTTTCTTAATTGTGTCAATTTGCTTGATTACTCTGTTGACTTATGCCAATATATTTAATTATTTTGTGCATTTGTTTTCTGATTTTGTTGCTTCGTTTGCTCATCTTGTTAATGTACTTCATAATTAGTTCATTTATGTCAGTGCACTTGGTTGTTTTGTTAATGTTTTGCTCATTTTGTTCATTTTTTGCTCATTTTTTGTTTGTTTCAATTTATTTTATTATTTTTGGTATTTTTATTCATTATGTTGTTTAGTTTGATAATGTACGTGATTATTTTATTAGTGTTTTGTGCACTGTTATTTATTTTGTCTGTCATTTTGCTTATTTTGTTCATTTTTGTTCATTTATTTGCTTATTTTGTGCATTTGCTTGCTTATTTTATTGCTCATGTCATTCATTTTTGTTCATTTATTTGATTCTTTTTGTTCATTTTTGCTCCTTTTATTGGTTACATTTCTTCTCTGGGAGTTCATCTAAAGGAGTAAATGTATTTGGGTACTACAGTACCTACCTCTGCTGTTCAGACAATGTAAAAAGACTCAGACTGTGCAGGTGTATGAAGAGAATGTTCCATGCTATGTCTGATTCAGTATCATTCACAGTTCGTCCTCACTTCAAATAGAAATTTATTTGTACAGAAATGTCAAATGAGACATACCTGCCTGGAGGCCAGCGCGGCATAATTGCTTTATTGTGTGTTTGAACTGCTATGGGAACTGTTTGCAAGCAGCATCGAGACTGAGGAAGTGGAGGGTGGCGGTCTGTGTTTTTGGGTAAAAATTATTCTGTTGATTCTCATGTGCTTTGGGTGATAACTAGAATATGATCACCTTAATGCCAGGCCATCATGAGCGAAAAACAAAGAAGGTTGCGGCTCGTGTACGCAACCTCTGCCTAAAGTGTGAGAATGTGAGCAGGTGGCTTGTCTCAGATGTCAGGAATTTGACGCATGTCTCGGCTCCCAGTCACAGTCCACACTGCACCTGCCTGTGCACCCCATCGCCTTTGAAACACACTGTGTCTCTGTTGACAAATAGACAAGAACACTAATAGCACAGACTCAGAATCAACCACATATATTATGTGCACTGACTGCTGCTACATACCTGCTCCTCTGTGATCTGCTTTAACAGCCTTCAAAGCACAATCCCTGAGAAAGAAGGACATTATGAACGAGTTACTGAATGTCATACACTACCAGTCAAAGGTTTGGACACACCTTCGCATTCACTGTTATTATCTATTATTTTCAATATTGTACATGAGTATTGAAGTTAAGATACCTTTATTACCATATATACTGTACACATTCATATACACAAAGCTTGGGAGTGGGAGGGCAGGCATTCGGGGTTTAAGGGCCTTGCTCAAGGGCCCCCAGTGGTGATGATGATGAGGGTGGTGGCCTTCACCTTCCCCATCCAACTGTGCTGCTGGTCCAGGGATTTGAGGGGGTTGTAAATGGTCTCCGATTAAAAGCAGAACATTTTTAGATCATTTCAGAACTTTTCTCCACAGACCCCAATTCCAACTCACCAACATTCTGTCCCATTGACTCCCATTGTAAACTCAAAAAAACTCTGAAAATCACTTAAAGTGAAACTGTGATTTTGTAAAAAAAAAAAAAAAAAAAAAAAAACATACCAGACATCAAAATACCAAATAGCAACAAAAAATCCAATGTTTTGTGACTGGTTTAAACATTGAGCCATGTTCCTGTGTTAAAGTATAACTAAGTTGTGTGGCTTTGAAGTGGAGTGTGTTTTGTAACTTTTTTGACTGTTTCCCATAGGAAATAAGTTTCCTTGCCATCATTTAGAGAATCACAAAGAAAAGTGATAACATGCTATTCTCAGAATTTAGACACATTTGATGTATAATTTGCGAGGGTCTTCTCAAAGCTCTCATGGATCAGTAATAATGTACAATGCTGGAAATACTAAAAAAAAATTATAATAATAAAGATCACTGTTAGAGAAGGCTTGTCCAAACTTTTGACTGCTGGTGCATGTTGCAGACCGAGTTGCACTATTGTAGAGGTCAGGTTATGCAAGGTTACACTGGTCTGCGGGGCTCAGAGGAGAGCAGCCGAAAGATCAGAGGCTGTGAGCTTTTTAAAATGTTAGTCATGCCTCTGTTCCATTTTCATGAGCTGCGCTGCAACCCCCGCGACCATCCTGCCAGTTTCACAGAGTCAGCTCACACTGCCGAGCACATCGCACTTCATCTGGACTGCAGAGGATCCTTCAGACGGGGATACAATATTCTGTTTCTCCTTCTTAAAATGAAAAAAAAGACTTTGAAATCCTCAGTGCTGGTGGTCTCGGGAGAAACCAACTTCATTTGATGAGACGTGTTGCTTCTTGTTTACTGATGCTCCCCACAAAGTGAATTATTTAACCCAAAATTTAGTGCCCTGTGAACTTCTTCTTCATCTTTACCCTCTGATGTTTACAACATTTTAAAAAGTTTATGAGATTTCTTGCATGCTTAACCGGCTATAGCAACATGAAACACCCACATGGCAGACATTCAGATGTTTGCACCTGTAACTGCATTTAGCTGCTGTTTACGTCATTTAAAGATGCACAGTATGTGGATTTCCTCCATTCCAGCATGGTGGCTCTAGGGTTACAGTAGCTGAAACAGGATTACTTCAAAGATGTTCTCACAGTATAGGGTTGACACACTCTCACTGGGCTTGTGTGACCAATGAGCCACCAAAAATAATCAAATCAAATTTTATTTGTAGAGCACTTTTCATGCATAGAAGTAGCACAGAAGTATATATTAAAAACATACACATTAAATGACCCTACCCGAGGTGTAGTTTTTGTCTGAGCATCGGGGGGACAAACTAATGAAGAAAATTAGTATAAATAGATAATATGATATAAATGATCATATGGCAATGTACACAGTGAAGAATAAAAAATCTGTTCTGCTTTGACACAAAATGATTAATGCCAGCTGTAAAAAATACACTCTGTTTGATATACTGAGTACCGTATTTTCCGGATTACACGTCGCAGTTTTTTGCATAGTCTGGCTAGGGGAGCGACAAATACACCGAAGCGACATATATACCATTTTTTTTGAGCATTGGTTGTTTGTCACACTGACAGCCGCTAGACGTCATTGTAGGCTTGTGTACCTGCATCTGCCGCATCTGTATTACTGACAATTTAAAATGTAGACATTACCAGTAACAACCATACCTGCCATCAGCTTAACACCGAACGTGTCGGCGCCGTCACTTACCCGGTGAGGCGGGGAAGCAAGCCACGAGGTCTCGCTTCTGGCGTCAAGCGCAAGGTCGCCCAGCCACGCGCTTGATGCGTGTTCCCCGAACAAATGTGATGTGTTCTCCACAGTGACTTATACACGGTTTTTTCTTCTTCTTTATGCATTTTTTAGCTTGTGCGACTAACATTCTGGAGCAACATATAGCCCGGAAAATACGGTATATAGGTGATTGTCGCGTAAAATAAAAATGAAAATTACAACCTCTATAATAATATGTACTAAAATATACTGCATATTACTACTGTATTATCATTATATTATTACCGTAATAGATAAATATTGCATATCAGTGGAATAATTTTTACTCTACAAATTAATCTGAACATTTGTTAAAACTACCACAAACAGTCACTACTATATTCAGTAGTGTGCAGTACTCAGCTATGTTTACTCCATTACATGTACCGTATTTTCCGCACTATAAGGCGCACCGGATTATAAGGCGCAGTGTCATATTTGGACAAAATTGACGGCGTTTAGATGCGCCTTATAGTCCGGAAAATACGGTACATCAGTAGTTTTCCTAAGAAAATTCTACCTCTGATTAACTGTTTTACAGAATACTTTTTACTTGTACTCAGTCACAGTTGTGATGATAAACATGTACTTCTACTGTATTTTACCTCAATGTGTAGGATTAAAAAGGTTGGAATGAAAAAAAATCAATTAGTATAATCTAAAAATTAACCAAACAACCAAGTAAATCAACAAAATGAAAAACCGAGCAACAAAATTAGCAAAAAATATCAAAAATAATCTAGTCAATTAAAAAGTATTAAAAAATGACGACAAAATTGAACAAAAGTGTACGCAAGACATAAGATATAATATAAGCAACAAAATGAAAAAAATGAATGAAATAATCAATGAATTAAGCTATAAAATGGTCAAAATGGTCTTGTAAATGAACAGAAATGGATTTCCTGTCTGAATACATATCCATCCATTCATTTTCTACCCCTTAATCCTCATGGGGGTTGGGGCGGAGGGGGCTGGTGGTGCTGGAGCCTATCCCCGCTGACTTGGGGTGAAGGCAGGGTACACCCTGGATGAGTTGCCACTCCATTGCAGGGCTGACAGACACACCTATGGATAATTTAGAGTCACCAATTCACCTAACCCCTAGTGCATGTTTTTGGTTGTGGGAGGAAGCAGGAGTACCTGGAGAGAACCCACACAGACACAGGGAGAGCATGCAAACTCCACACAGAAAGGCCCCACCACTACCCACTGCACCACCATGTTTCCCTGAATACAATATATGATGTAATAAATTCTACCTTATGAAGTTGCTTACTACATAAGTCATTTTTTTGGTGAGATACTGTTTTACTTTTACTCGATTACTGATGTTCATGATTACTTCTACTTCTGCTTGAGTCATTAGAATTATAAAGTACAGTAACTGTACTTTATTGGATACTGTTTGTGTGAACTCTACACACTTATATGCTTTACAATTAGATTTATCGCCTACTAGTTGTTAACCTACATACCAGATATTACTTACTTTTTACTTTATGCTATATGAATCCACATGTCATGACATTTTAATGCATTTTACGCATAAATGTACAATAATAATCTGTATAAATATGTGCATTTACACAGTGACGGTCCGTGCATTTCACACATAGGCCTTCAATGATGTCCAACTTGAATAAATATCCCTCATAAGACCATCATTTATGACACCACGGCTGGAGAAATCATATACAGAAGCACA
>JAQQAE010016492.1:0-11747 GCA_029823295.1 Pseudamia nigra
CCTCTCTTATCTTTTTAAATGGGTGAACTTGCACATTTTTACATTTCCCAATAATTATTGTCCCCACTGTACATTTAATGAATGGAAACGGTAGTTATATGTGTAGTGAATGTAAGTTCACACAACCACTCAAACAGTTCCAAGTAACGCAGTAGACAGAATGTGAAGCGGGTAGTGACATCACCTTTTGCGGATGCCATGCTAACTTAAGCCATGCTGTTGCTGCCTAGCAAGCTGTCAGATATGTGGCGATATATGCTGTATGAAATTAGATGCTGGGTTTATAAAGGTATTTCCTCCATTGAAATGACAGCTTTGCAAGTACTGCAGAAGGTCCTGCTGTCATGTTTACATGTAAAACATGACCACTGTTTCTATCACTTCTGCATGGTGACATGTTGGATATGGTGTAAACAAACCAGCGCTGTGCATGTATGACGTCATTGTGCACACAACAGGATCGGTAACGAAATCGTTAAGGCAAGTACGATAATGGTCCCAAGGAATTGATCCACTTGGAGCTGGCTCTCAACAAGAACCGGTTCTCAGTGTAAAGTTTACCACTGATTGTGCTGAATAGCATCCTGGAATTTCCTCTGGTCTTTCCAACCAGATCGGAAAAATAGGCAGCCCTCACACCTCAAACTAAAATAATAAAAGAAACTAAAAGATCCTCTAAATGAAGAAGATGAACATGTAACCTCGGTGATCTCCACAAGTGCTCAACCTTACGGCAGATTCGCTTTAAAGAGCGAATACTGTCATTCATCCATGGGAAGGAGTTTGAAACAGGAGCTAATCTAGATTTCGCAGGACAAACCTGGTCCAGAATAGACACACAATGTTCATTAAAAAGATGAACCTGGAGATGAACATCATCATATGGGCATAAAGATAAACTAAAATCATTAGAAAAACAATTGGCAGACATGTCATTCATAATGCATGAGCTGGCCACATGACGAGTTTGATAGAGAGGCAAATTAAAAGACAAGTTAAAACGAATACAATGATGATCAGAAATAAAAATGGCCTCAGAAACAATACAGTCAACATTTAAACCCAGAGTAAAAACAAGGTCCAGCATGTGTGTGAGTGGGGCCAGATAAATGCTGAGGAAAATGAAACGAATCCTTAACATTAATAAAACTTTTGGCCAAGTTATCAGAGTCATTATCAATATGAATGTTAAAATCACAAGCTATAACCAGCCTGCACAACTTCAAAGTGGAGGATAAAAAGTCACTGAGTCCACTTAAGAACAGACTGTTTGGGTTCAATGGCCGATAAATCAAAACACAACAAACGGATCCTTCTTCCCAACCTTTAGCTGTATCTGTAGCTCAAAGGACGAACATGAACCAACATTTACTGGACGGCATGAGAAGCAGCGATGGAACACCGCAGCCAGCCCTCCTCCCTGACCGGATGGCCGCGGTTGGCAGAGGGCAGAGCTCCAGAATGGACGTTAAGTCTGAGTTGTGCTGTCAGGTTTCAGACAAAAGCAAAAAATCCAAGTTCTTGAGGATGATGAGCTCATTCAGCAGGAACAATTTGTTTGTCACGAATTGAGCCTTAAACAGACCCATGCTGAGCGAAGAGGGTGTCCGGTTATCTGCCGCGACAGCTCGAGTTAGGGGATGCAGAAACTGACAGTTCACTCCATTGCGCTCATAAATTCCACAGCGTTTGGATAAACACTCCTGAGGCAAGACGGTCTTCTAGCACGATAAAGCAGGGACAGTGAAGACACATTCCCACCAGCAGAAAACGGGGCACAGCTGGAAAGGAATGCTCAGTGACGTTCACTTGGCACTCCACACATTCCCATCCCTAATAATAATATATTTATATGTGACTGTTTTTTTACTGTGTGATTGAGCCTCAGATGTCACTTCATCTTTATCATGGATTTTGACTGATTTTATGTAGAGGTCAAACACTGAAAGGGTCAGTATATCTGGGGTTCCTCCCTTAAGGTCCCCTTTATGCAGGATGGAAACTGTTTTGCCACCACTAAGCAACCAAAAAACGGCCAGGATGCACAATGGCTGGCCAAAACCAGAAAATCCAGTTTCTGTGTAACCCACACAGCAACTGTCGTGCCTCCCTTCAGCAACCTAATATTAAAATGACATTTCCATGGCAACCTACAAATGTCCTCTGCATCCACTGAGTCACTAGCCTGCCTCCCCCGGGCTTCCCCCTGTGCCTCCTCTGTGCCATCATTGGCGACCAGATTGATGGGAAAATGTGCAGCAGAATGCATCCTTTACCTGGCGACCACTGGGTGGCCACTGTGTCTCCATTCTGCAATCATGGCAATGTCTGTGCCTTCCTTCTGCCTCCCTTCAGCCACTTTTCAACAACCTGCCTCCTCGGAAACCTCTGTGCAAGTGTGTCACCCATGTTCAAAACTGTCCCCAAACCATGGCATCCATGGCGATGAGTGTACCTCCTGTGTACCATCTTTAAGCAACCTCTGGTGACCATTCTACCTCCTTTGAGCCTCCAATGGCAACCTGCCAGATTTTATGGTTGCACAAGGGAGGCACAACAGTTTCTGTTCTGTGTAAAGAGGGTATAATTGCAGCCTTGTCATCTCTGGTGATGCCTCTGTCATCTTCAATTAACACCATAAATTGTAGAATCCTTGTTCAGAAGTGAGATCATGGACTCAGATGGTGCAGCTTCAGTGTTCACAGGGAGTCATGTCATCATCAGACAAGGTGACAATGTTGTGTATTTTTTCAGGGTCTTATCTATCAGTATATAGATGCTCACCCTAAGCTTCAGGATTTGTATAGTTCCAAACTTTAACACTAAATTAACAGTTTCAAAATAGTTACCGTTAAACAGTCTGTTCCCGAGGCAAAGATTATACTGTAGCTAACGCAGTATTAGAGGGTTGTAAATGTACCACTGAAAAGATGATAATTTATAACACGGCTGGTGTTAGTTTCAGCTTCATAAGTATTAGTGAATGGCTGTGTTGGAGAAGCAATGCCATGTCACTATGAGTAAAGGGATTGTGTGAACATAAATGGGTGGGACTGTGTAGAGATGTCCACCCCTGCTCATGCACAGAAAACCGTAGTCATCCCTTGCAACACTGCCCAGCCCTCATGATTGAAGCTTCGGAGTCCAAAAATGTCATTTGGAACAGCAGCTTTATTTTACACTCACTAACTAAACAAATCAGTAAATAGAGGGCCAACACTGAACACCATTTTATTCAAAAGAGGTTAACAGCACAAAATCTACGTCGAAACTCCAAGTTTGGCTGTGTAGCATGTGTTGTTTGATCTTAAGTACATAAACAGCTGATGTGCTCTGATGAAGAAAGAGGACCACTTTCCCAAAGATGCAGTCCATCTGGTTCCCTTTTGGAGACTAAATTAATCTCATGCAAAGCAAACTATCTGTGGTGCCAGTCCATCTTCTGTCACTTAATTTTCTTGGTTCTTTGCTCTATCCTTCCAGCTTCCACTCCTCTGTTGTTGCTATTCGTACCTGCAGATTTTTGCCCGTGTGAGTCTCACATGGCATGCTAATCCACTGTGATGTAGTGAGCAGTCTCACAGCTTTCTGTTCCTTATGTATCCTTCTGTGGTGAGGGCAACAGAAGATGCCAATGGATGAAATAATTCTTATTCATAACCTGGCATAATCATATTGCTGTGAAGTGGATGTGTGGTGGAGTTCGTATGTAGGTACTCAAGCACTGTCACCACATTTATTACCCATTGTTTTGCACAATGGAGTATGAGCTCATGTCTGTAATGTTAAACATCTCGATTGATTTACAGTAGCAATAGCTTGAGTCCAGTCTGATTAAATGTGAAAAGTTGTTTCGTCTTGGCTTCCGATGATGCCACTTGAAAATGATGGCAATGCTCAGTGCATTCCCAACCTCAAATGGCGTTTTCATCTCACCATGCCTACATAATGTAAAGGTTTCATCCACTGCCTTTTTTCCTCAATATTATGTATATTTACAGTGAAACCAAAACGTTCTCATACAGTACATGCAGCTTAAATGTTAGGAGGGTTTTCAGTTGGCACACATTGCATTGTGGTTATCCTTTCACTACAGGTTTGATTCACAATTTAGGGGATTGTAGTTACCTCTGCCAAGGAGGATATGTGATCAATTCTGCTCATCTGTTCATCCATCCATCTGCCTGTCAGCAGGATTACATAAAAAACTATTGCAATGACTTTTTATGAAACTTGGTGGATTTGTAGAACATGGGCCAAGAACAGTTCCCTAAAATTCTGGAGCAGTTCCATGTAATAGGGCTGGAGCAGGAATGATTTTTTTTCAATTATTCTTGTAACACTGCAGAGTCTTAGGATGCAAAAAGACCTGAATGAATAACAGCATTACAGTATAGGATGCCATATTATGGAGTAGTCTTGAGTATTTACCCTTAGCTGGAAGTGCTGGTATTTAACTGCATGTTGTTTTTTGTCTGACATAGATAGGGGATGTCAGTCCAGAGCTATGTTGTTTGTATTCCATATAAAACTGAAAAAAAACTGTCAAGTAGCAAACACTGGAAAATTACATCTAAGACCTTGCAGTTTGTTTGTGGTTTATTGTGAGATGAGAATAAAATTGGTCTTTTTGGCCTTGGTAGCTGTCTTAACTCTCCAGTAACAGCACCAGCAGTGAAACTGTAATTTATATTATGACAGTCAAACTTTTTGTAAGATCAACCCTGATCCATTGCAGCACTTGTGCAGGTAGCAAATACTTTCCTGATATTAGTATCACAGTGCAATTACTGCCTGGGACAGAGACATCACAAGCTGTATCATGATCAAGTGTTAAGTTAAATATTAGAAAAAAATATGCATTATTAATGCATTCTGTTCCATGTGTTATACACAGTTTACAGGGATTTTGTTCAGCTACTGATGCAAATATTTTATTGCTAATCAGTAGTATGTAGTCTCCAGAAATACAGATCAGAACACATACATTCTTCTACTCCTATTGGTTGTATGTGAAGAATCTGAAATATTTTCTCATATTATTGAGAATATCCCAGAAAAACTGACTCCACTGTAAGACACAAGCAAGTGGTACTTCTTTTGTACTGCAAATACATGTAAAGAAGAGTTTGAGGTTTTTTTTTCTTTCAGAGGCTCATACATTTTTTGTACTTTAAACATAGTCAACTGTTTGTTTTGGAAAATGGAAAAAGTTGAAGTTGAGAAAGGTGAGAAGTTCATTCTAAAGTTTGCCTTTTGTGTATTTGTTTTTGTTTTTTTTTTCTTGCAACTACTTTAAGAGCAGGATTAAAACCAAGGCATACACCAGTAGCTTTGCACATTGTGGTAAAGTGCTGATACCATTGGGTTAACAGACTTTGGTGTTGCTTTGAGTTCAAATAAACTTGTTTTCAGTACCACATATCTTCCATACTTTAACATACAATCTTACATACTTTCATCTGTATTTCTGCATGCAAATTGTGTACACTCCACATGTATTTGGAGCATTTAGGTTAATTAACTGTCACACTTAGATAGTTCCTCCACAATGACAGGTTTGCAAATGCATGATGTTTCCGATGATCTCCCAGTCAAACAAATAAATGCATCACTATTAGCGCTGAAGTGACAGAGTTGTGTTTCTGAGTGGTCATTAAAAATGTGAAGGATCACCCCAATTACCACTGCAGGGGTCTTTTAGTGACAGGGCTTCTAATTAGTAGAGGTATCCATCTCTGTGGAGAAAACAGAGAAGAGTAAATAAATGCAGTGCAAGAGAGCGGGTCAGTGCAGCGCTGAGGCTCAAAGACTGGTCCTTATGTATAATTAATGTGATCTGTGGGTTTACCTATGTAGAAAAATGGGTATAATCGAATCTTGTCTCTGTAAACACAAATTAGGAGAAATAAATCACAGTGCAATAGAATTATTATAAATGACTCCCATTAGTTCTTGACAGTTCAGACAAGGCCAGTAATATAAACAGTTCATTTCTTGTGTTAGCTTCGGTAACGCTAATCTTGTAATCTCTAATGTCCTCGGAAGACGCAGCTTAGAGGCTTGCTTTAATTTAGAAGATGAATATAACATGAGTTTTGACTATCTATTTGATGTTTTGCACTGAAAGATTTTACTTGTAAATTCCCTTATTTCATAATAATGCAACAATTTCCAGACTGAAAAATTAGCTCATGCCCCCAGATTTCCATGCATGGAGAATGTTGCCAAATTGTGAGTGGAGTTACTGATTCTAGTATTACGGACTAGTGTTCTGTAAAGATAAGATTTAAAATCAGTCATTTACTGAAATATAAAACAACGCGACTAGTGTAGTGGACTTCCTTAAACCAGCCGCACACACTCAGCGAGTTGAGTTGAGATGTGTCATGATTGAAGGAACCTCGCACACAGCTGCAGATTGACAGCACAATGCATGCCTGGGAACTGGCGCCATCTATTGACAGGAAACAGTGATTGCGTTGTGACACACACATCCACCAATGATAAGAGTTGCCAAGTTGGAGTCGTAACCGCCGCACATTCGCCGAGACTGAGTCCTGGTGATTCAACATGTTGAATCAGCATGATTTTTGTCGGGACGTTGTCAAGATTGAAAAATCTGGGCTGGTAACCGCCGCACATCAAGCCGATTTCCAGTTGAGTTGAGATGAGTTGCGTTTCTCTGTGTGCAGCCGGCTTTAGATGGTCATTCTCACTGCAGCCGTGGCTAAGGGCTAGGCTAGAATTAGCCTCAAGAGGAGTATAACCAGTTACAACAGCAAACTGTGCAGGTGAACTCCACAAAGTCCCAAGACGAGGGGAGCAGTATTTGTCAACAGCTTGGCTCCGTGAGCACCACTTATTGTTAACATACATGCACAGTCCACATCCTAATCTAGAGGTGCCCAAGACGGAAATTAAATTGCTGCAAATGAGCATGCCATGGGCACTTAAGGTACTTTTTTGTTTAAAGCGATATTGTAAAAATAAGATCTTAATTTCTTTTCCCATTCTAAAACAGGTCTGGAGGAGCTGGGAGTAAAGTTAAACTATATAAACAGTCACTCTGTGCAGAAACACACAGATACTTTATATTTAACTTGGACCCTGGCATGATGTCAATATGATATCCACGGCAATGTTGGCTTAAATGTAAATGGTCATTTACGTTTAAAGGAAAAACTTCCTTTAACAGAAGAGAAAAACCTCCAGCAGAACCAGCAGCTCAGGGTAGGCGGCCATCTGCCTCGACCGGTTGGGGTTAGTGGACAGAGAGACAAAAGAAAAGAGTAGAGATAGAACAACAAACAACACAGACACTGGACGACATCCACAGACACAGGACTGGTCCACAGTCACCAAATACACAGCAAGGACATCAAGAGACTTAGAAATCTAGGGCAGAGGGAGGAAGCACAAAACTACAGGGAAGATGTAAGTTAGTATCACAGTATTGCAAAAAACAAAAAATAAGAAAGGGGGGGTTGAGAGGGACAGAGAAAGAGAGGCGACTAGAGAGAAGCTGAGGGATGGAGAGAGAAGATGTAGCGGGAGAGAGGGAAGGAGAGAGAGAAAGTGAGAGGAAGGGAAGAGATTTGGAGAGAGAGGTAGGGGAAGAGTCATGCTCAGTGCATCACTGTCGCCCAGCAACCTAGGACCATGCAGCAGAGCTAAGGGAAGATTAAGGGTTTACCTGACCCTAACTTAACTATACGCTTTGTCAAAAAGGAAAGTCTTAAGCCTAGTTTTAACGGTACAGAGTGTGTCTGCATCTTGCACCCACATTGTAAGGTGATTCCACAGGAGAGGAGCTGGTAGTTCTGTGCTTCCTCCCTCTGTTCTAGGTCTCTACATGTCCTTGACGTGTTTGCTGGATAGGAACCGGCCCTGTGATCGTGGACGTCATCCAGTGTCTGTGTTGTTTGTTGTTATATCACTACTATTTTCTTTTGTCTCTCCTCTGTCCACTAACCACAACCGGTTGAGGCAGATGGCCGCCTACCCTGAGTGGCTCTGCTGGAGGTTCTTCTCTTCTGTTGAAGGAAGCTTTTTCTCACACTCGTCGCCCTTGGCTTGCTCTCAGTGGTTCTGTTGGGTTTGCTGTCTGTATAGTCTTGAGGTTTTGGCCTTGAATTGTGAAGCGCCTAGAGATAATGTTGGATTATGATTGGCACTATACTGATACAATTGAACTGAATTGAATTCATTTGATAAGGTTGTATGCCGTGTTGACTGGCAGGTCGCCTGTCTAATAATTTATAGATCATAGGCTGCATCTTGAATCCACTCTGTACTACTGTTTCCATTGTACTATTGTTACGGCTTCTCTTCTGTTCTGTGGCTGCAAAAAATTAGACATTTGTCTTTTTTTTATATTTGTTAGAGCAAAAGTGTCTTTTTTCGAATAATAAAACAGCTTGGTGCAAATACTGTGCCAAACTGATTGATGGATAAAAATGATCATCATTCATTTACCTAATATTTCATCTGCTTATTTTTATTGGGTCACAAGTGTGCAGTGATATCATAGTTTAAAAATTTATGCTAACCTGGTGTGTGTATGTGTGTGTATGCGTGATGCGGGGGTGGGGGCGAGTGGTGTGTGTATATGTGTGATTTCAACACAATGTCACCACAGGCTTTCGCACATTGTCATAATGAAGTGAGCTGTCATCGGCTGTCATTAAGTGTTAAAAATAACAAAGTAAGTTGTTCTGTCTGTTTGAAAGAAGTTCAGTGGAATTACAGAGTGGATGACGCATTTTGGTATTAAATCCAATGATGATGGGTTAAGAATCATGCTGCTATCCTAGTCTAATGTGCACACAGCAAGTCCAAATTTGGTGCAGACTGAAGAGAGATTGAAAACCACATTTATATGAGTGGCTGCAATGTCTGCAAGTCCTGTTTGCTCTGTTGTGATATCTTTTTATTTTGTGTACAAAAGGGGAAAGTACATACTGTAATATTTTTTTTTTAATGGCTGTGTAATTGGTATTGACCTGACACCTGAAAAGCCACCATTTTACTTTTTTTTTTTTTTAATGATAATAGCAACCATTTATATTTTTATGCTGTTTGATGTGTTCTAGATGTATTTATTCATTTGTGCAGGTATATGTGACTTGAAATTCTCACTTTCATCTGGTTTCCAAAAAAATTGTTAAAATTTTTTTCTGGAGAAATTGTTAAATCACATGAGTCCTGGATTTTGTGATGGAGGGCAATGTCATCAATTCATCAGCTTTCGGGTTTTTCCCAACCCAGACTATCAGTATTATAATGGCCTGTAACAGTTCACACTTGATCAACTTCTATTCAATGTCACTGACCTTGAAAATAATCAGTTTTACATCAAAGCAAGTATTTAACTATTTTATTTGATTGACAGAAAAAACATAACTGAATTTACTGTTGTAGTTTTTCATGTTGGCATGTAGACACATAAATTGACAGCAAACCACATTAGTGAGAAATCCTGCAAAATGCCAAGCAGGGCTGCAACTAACAATTATTTTAATAATCAATGAATCTGACAATTATTTTTTTGATTCATCAATGAATCGGGTTTGAAAAAAATACATTTTTATTCACTACATGTTTATTCAGGGATAAAATACGTAACTGACAGACCAAAGTGAAAACAAACAACAAGAGAAATCAGGCAGGGGCTCGTGTTAGATGCAAGATTATGTAACTCCAAGTTACACAAGTGCTTTTCTAAAAAACAAATGACTATTATTAGTGGGATGATGGAGCTGTGTAGCTCAGTTCCCTGAGCGCGGCTGACCCACTCCCTTAGCCGAGTGCTGCTTGGCACCGAGTGGGGCCGACCAGCTCTGGTCAGCTACATACTGATTTCAGCGGCACGACTGTCCTACCAGCAGGACGCACCATCCACCGGAGTGATCACACCCGTGACTCTGGTAAGAGCAAAGGAAGGTGGACTGTACATCTGTGTTGACAACAACTGGTGCTTCGTCTTAAGGCCTTCACTGTTACCAGAACAGTTTGTTGTAAGTGTTTAGTCCTAAGCTACTGCTACACAGCTGTTTACCTTCCTACTTAGGCTAATGCTGTTTCCTCTGCCTCGGTCGTATCTCCACTCTGCCTGTTCCTCTGCTAACTCCCTCTGCAGGTGGAGTTTGTGCAACAACTTTATTTCAGGCAGCCAGCTTTGACATAGCTCTGCAGAAGGATTATTCAGCTCCTTGGCATAACGAGTCATTAATTTATCACGTGACACCACGAATCAATAATTGATTTTATGCCAGTGCTTTTAATAATGAATTTTTTTCTGTTTTTATCAATTTTATTGATTCGTTGTTGCAGCCCAGCTACCAAGCATGTACATAGTTGTTAAAAGAGAACAGTATATAGAAATTGTCCTGGCTGCTGTACACATTAAATTAAAATGTCCTCTTTGTGATCACTATGTCAAAACAAAATCTAAACTGGTGTGTGGCATGTCCATTGTGCTTAGATAATAATGATCCTGCTTTCTGTGAACTAAGAAGGATCTATGAGACTATTTATCACTTTCCACTTTCTTAGCACACACTTTCCTTTTGACTTGCCGAGCTGCTTTACATTGGCACCATATTGACAACTTGCACAGGGTTGACAGACTAGATCTGGAGCGTGAGGATTGATTAAATGTTTCATTTGATCACAGGCTTTCTGAATAAGATGGATGGCACTGACAGAAAAGATATAGGAGTGTGAATTGATTCCAATGACTTCCATGCACACATTCCCCATGCACACACAAATACACACATTCATAGTGTCTGAGAATGAACTTATAATTTCATGATTTTGCTTTTTTTCGGTTCCGCAGATAAACCTGCAGAGGAGAATGAGGGTCACAGGCCTAATTACCCAGGGTGCCAAGCGTATCGGGAGCCCAGAGTACGTCAAGTCTTACAAAGTAGCCTACAGTGATGACGGGAAGACGTGGAGAACGTACAAAGTCAAGGGCAAAGATGAGGATATGGTGAGCTGCTCTCATTGGCACACAGACAGACACACAGGCATACACATGCATTGCCATCTCTTCACTTGTTCCCTCTAGACTCGCTCTGTTATATAGACAACGATGCACACATGTATTCACAGACGCATGCACACATAGCGAGTAGAGTCTGTGCACTCAGTCAAGGACAGGGTGGAGGACATGATGAGATGGCTTTTTAATTAGCCAGCACACACCGGGCCCATCTTGCTGCCCCTTACCCCCCTCCACTTTTATGACTTCTAGATTGAATTTTTATACTATTTGGGGATGAACAGCCACCAAATAGGCCACACAGTGTTCTATCATTCCTGACAGCAAGCCATGGCTGTCCTCCATTTGGCCAAGCTCTGAATGACCCCAGTCTCCAGACTTCTGCTCAAATTTATTACACAGAACAATGGCTGGGGACTTGAATATTTCATTAGCTCGAATTTATCTTTTTGTGTCTCATTTTTTCTCTTTAAGCTAGATTTTATATTATAAATGTACAAGACAGGTAGAGTTAGATTTTTTAGTGTGTTTCAAAGCCAAGATATACCCGTAAACCAGTATATGGAAACATCAACAGTGTTTCCATATACTGTTACTGAAAGAAAGTTGCATGTAGAAAAAATAACATGATTTTAGAGGAAATTGACAATGGTACATTATGCCGTCAGAAGCTACAGTAACACATACTCATGGCACTAATAAACAGAAGTGGTAGAACATTCTGTGACTTCTTTTA
>JAQQAE010016493.1:0-11747 GCA_029823295.1 Pseudamia nigra
TTATAAGTAACGGTAAGACGATAATAACGTTTTTTAAACAAAACACGTTAACTGTTGCCAATCAAATGGTGAATAAGATGCTCTGTAGGGTTCATATGTTTGTAAATCTGACTGATGATGTCAGTTCCTCACTAGCCATTAACCTCACCGCACGTCACTGGTTGCATCAAAGACTTTTTATTCATTGCTTTGGGATTTGACATTTCTTTCAAACTGACCATGCGTCTTCCACATTGTCAATTAAAAAGGGGACATCTGTAATACTTTGCAAACTTAATTTCCAGCAGTAACACAAATGTAATGTCCATACCTAGACTAAAAGGTTGCACCCCTGTGTTTGAACTAGATCAAACTGACAGTGTGGACTTGCTCAAAGCTTAAATGGTTTTGTTCAGCTGTGCTCAAGATGATATCAGATAACTGCCTGTTCTCTGCTAGTCTTTTTAATACTCCTGGCCAAAGGAAGGGTTCCCTTATCTGTCACCTATTCCTTCTCAATGTTTACCCTCCATGTGAAGAAAATTAAATTAGCTCCTAAAGACTCCACCATTTTAGACAAACTTTGAAAGACCATCTATAATTTCACAAGACTAAGGTTCCAAACAGATTCCACACTAGGTATACCTACCCAGCAAAGTGTAGGCTACTCATTTAACAGAGGCAAATAGGTATTTGATATTGTAGGTGTGGTACAAAACATTAAAAAAATATCATTTTAATGTTTCCAATTGTGTATCTGTATCTTTTTCTTTACTTTCAATGTCAAATACTCAATTAAAACTATCAATTGGGTTAGGGTTAGCATACACATATAAAGAATACCTACCCACAAATTTGACTTTCCAGACCCGATGTGGAAGCAGCAGGCTGTCTGGGCTAAATGAACTCATTTTGGCACACATCTGACCAAATACAGACTTGGTTCCGTCAGGACCTGCCAGACCCCCTTTGCTACGGGAACGCTTCACCTGCAGGGTACAGAGAAAAAAATTAAAAGGAAAAGAGATTGTGGTTTCATTTTTTTCTCGTGTGGTTAATAATTTCCTGCTTGACAGGGAGGCGGGCCTGATGAGCGTGAATTCTTGGATATGACAACTCTTTGCGCCACAAACACAACTGGAGAAAGATGATGGGTGGGGGCTGGGGGGTATAGAGGCAGTGGCCCGAACAAAGACCCTGTGTGGAGTAAAGTCTGAAGCTCAGACCAGGAACTCCCGCTGACAGGCTGCAGCACAGATCACACACATCACAGAGAAAACCCATTATGAAAGACATCACATGTAATGCTCAGGATTGTGTCTGAAACATGGTGAGGAAGAGGAGCAAGAGCAAAATTCTCAAAGATAGCAACAGGAAGAGGAATTACAGAATAAATCATGAATCATGTTGCCCACAATGGCATCACGATCCAGTGATTCTGTAATAGTGGATACATTTCAAAACAATCACATGTAATTCATCACAGTGCTTGTACAGCTTAAGAGGATACTAGAATGACCAAATATCAAATGTGTGTGTATAGACTTTGGAGGAATTTCATAAAATACATTGACAGATTATTTGACTCTGGATAAGTCACATCTACCTCGGGTGCCTGCAGGTTGTAATACATATACGGATATTTAGCACCAATACTATATGTGATATGTGTGGATCAATATTTACCCCTTGAAAACTGAATGTGAATCAGATTTCAAATAAAAAGATGTTAAGATGTTTTGGTGCTTTGTCCTGTACCTGAATCCTGTTCAGCTCCACCACAGGTCCATGCTGTCTGTCCCTCACCATCGTGGCTTGAACGACCTTCCTAAAAGCTGCTTCCTATTTGCACACAAAGACAAAAGGAAAAGAGTCAGAAAAAAAGGATTTTAAAAAAGGGTTCATGATAATATACCCTGGTTATGAGGACTGCTGTATCTGGGTTTGAATTCTTGCTGTCCCACCTTGCCCTGGGATATGAGGATGCCCCTCAAGGTGTCGAAGCCCACCGAGGGCCCATGGCCCGTCTGTCCGAGCCGACCCTCCAGATCAAACATGGGGATACAGGGGCAGAAGAGCTCCGAAATGTGGTGCAGCAGCAGAAGCCTGTTCCTCAGGGCCATGATGGGGATTTCCTGCAGGTGGTTGTACTCCATAGGAACCTTTAACACAGCAAAAACTCAGTGACTGAAGGATGTGAGAACTCTGTTAATATGCAAAGCTTTACTGACACCTGCTGGAAGATAACAGACTTTCCATTACACTCTAGAAATATAGGCGAGGTTAAAATTCACACACACTTTAAGTAAATGCAATTAAACCAGAGAAGTTAATTTATTTTTTATAGTTTTGATTAGTGGTACCCTGCCTTCGCTCAAGTCAGCTGGGCTAGGCTCCAGCACTACACCACCTCCCCCCCCTCCGACCCTCATGAGGATTAAGGGGTAGAAAATGGATGGATGGATTTTAGTTTAGTTATTGTAGGTATTTTTTACATTGAGGAACTGTTAAAGTGCATTTTTCATATACTGTATTTTTCATGTTGGCTTTAGTTTTCAGGCTAAAGTTTTGGTTGGTGGAAGGTAGAAAAACAATAAGATAATATGCAACGTGTTTGCAAACAAACTTAGTATTGTGAAATGTAAAAACTTCTCCTGCTTTGTGTCCATTTCTTTTGTTTTGACATGATGCTTTTACAAGTACTGTAAATCCTTTCTGGTGAATAGTTCAGTTTAACTTCATTTAACCTGCTTAGACATGACTCAGTGAAAGAGTGGCTGTTTGTACTGTGAATGAATAAAAAGGTCAAAAGTTATTTGTTGAAATTCAAGCAGTTCAGGGTCAATGAATAGCTTGAAATGGTACAAAGGTAAGTGCTGAACTGCTAGAGGTTAAAAAAAAAAAGAATTAAGGTTACCCAAAACTGAAAAACAACATTACCTAAAGGTGTCCCAAGTTTGCTCCATTAATTAAAACCCTGTCTGAATGAAAAGTGCTGGAACACACTATGGTACCATACCTTCATGGGCATTATTTGAACAGGATTGTGCTGCAGAAAGGATTGGGTTGCTGTAAAAATGGCTAGAAAAATGTATTAAAAAAAAGCAGTGGAAGAAAGACAAACCATCATAACACTTAAAAGTGTAGGTCTTTCCTACAGAAATTGCAAAGAAAGTCATAGTGTCTGTGTGTACAGTTTCCTTCACCATCAAAAGGCACTCAGAGACTGGAGGAATCTCTGACAAGAAGAGGTCTGACAGACCCAAAGGGTAAGAAGATGGCTGTGGGTCAGTGTATTCCAACACTGCTTTTACGCAGACAGAGGGGTTTTTTTTTAATCTGCCAAGCAACCTTGGCAGCTTTAAGTCGTTAACCTATGTCTTCTTGCCTGAAAAAGGCCTTTTTGTATAATTCTGAAATACCGTATTTTCCCGCACGATAAGGTGGACTTAAAATCCTTTATTTTTCTCAAAAATCAACAGTGCGCCTTATGGTGCAGAGTCCCTTATGTATGGATTTATTCTGGTTTGTGCTTACTGACCTCGAACCAATTTTACCGTACGTGGTACCCGGCGCTCAAAAATCTGTCAAAATGTTTTAGTTCGGTACGACTTTTCCGCACCACTTATAGGAGCATTACGGTAATCAGGCACCTAGTGGAGTGATACGTACTGTGCCGTGTCACGTACGACCATATCACTCGCAGAGTGATACCAGTAGGAAGTGACAGAAACATGCTCATGAAGCGGATTTCAAACTCACCGAACAGAGGCAGAGTGACAACCCGGAGCATGCCTCCACTTCAGGCGGATTAACCAAAGAACTCCAACCGCCAGACACCGGCGCCAACAGGACGAACAAAGCCAAACCGCGAGCCACGTGGGAGCACCAGACAACAGCAGGCGAACATACACTCACCAAAACACGGAGGAAACGCCGGGCAAGCCATGCCACCACCCGCCAATGAACCGCGGAAGCACCCATCCCAAGTGCTGTCCGAGCCCCCATGAAAGCTGGAACCACCACCGAACAGCCAAGCAACAGCAAGGAGACCAACCCGGACAATGACGAGAGGGATTCGGACCCGCCCGACACCAAAACTGTCCAACTGCCAAACAAAGACACCGAAGACGAAGAACCAGATGGACCCACGGGAGAGGAACGAACCCAAAAAGTGAGTGTACCGTATTGTTTTGTATTTTATGTGTTACAACTGAACAATGTTGAGGGTTACGGTATTGTGAAGGAGTTGAATAGAGCTTGACTTATCGAACTTTTGTGTCACTTAAAGCGCCTTATAATCTGGTGCACCTTATATATGGAAAAAGATCATAAATGGATAATTTCTTGATAAAGCGGTGCGCTTTATAAGGCAGAAAATACGGTACAAGTTATTTTTCAGTATTGGGTAACCTTAATTTTTTTTTTTAATCTCTGGTAGTTCAGCACTTACATTTGTACCATTCCAAGCTATTCATTGAACTTGAACTGCATGAATTTCACCAAAAAAAAAACTAGTAAAATAACTTAGGGTGTTCTAAAACTTTTGACCGATCAAGAATATAAAAACTGTGTTCAACCAGTGGTACTAAAAGCTCCATTCAGAGCAGGTAACAAACCTGTGCGGGTAGCTTCCCAGCATTGGTGGGTTTGCTCGTGGACCAAGCAAGGGTGTGAGCAGATCCACAGGCGACCCTGTTGATTTTCTTGCCCTGCAGTGCAGCCACCAACCGAGGTCTCTGGATGGCATTAGTGGTCCCATCTCCCAGTTGGCCCTCATCATTGTCGCCCCATGTGTAAACCTCTCCTGAGCCAAACACAACAGCAAAGCTTTCTGTGAGGCCCAAATCTAAGCAAACTTTGTTGGAGTGTGACTGGATTCACACAGAAATAGTTCATAAACTGATGTGAGAGAATAAAAATAAAAGGAGAATGATTAACAACAGTGAATACAAGTTTCAAATGCATCTTCCTACCATCCTCTGTACAGCACACACAGTGCAGCGACCCTGTGGCGATGGCAATGACCTTTTTGCCTTGAAGCCCCTGCACCTGTCTTGGTCGTCGAACGTGGTCATCAGAGCCGTGACCCAGCCGATGGTAGTCCCCTTTCCCCCTTGTGATCAAACAAAACATATCTTATTCAAATCCTCATCTGCATAATATGTATATGACACAGGCAGAAAAAAACTGACAGAAGCTCCACTCTGTACTGCTGTCTCGAACATACCATGTGTAAACTGCACCAGACTTTGTAAGAGCCACAGAAAACTGTGATCCACATTCCACTTTGACCACACCAAGGCCAGTGAGAGAGTCAATCTGAAAACAAATAAAGCAATCATGATTACTCAAATGGCCATTTTTCTCTTGTTTGATTATGTGAGAAACAATTTACAGATTGATGTGCAAAGGAACAGTTGCCCTACACAATCCAGTAATGCTGTTTTACAAAACACAATTGCCTTTTGTATTCTTTTGTCAGACATTATCCCTTGCACACGTGTTGAAATATCCACTGGTTTACAGTGCATTTATGTAACTGTTGTTGGATATCAAACTTTGTATCTAATCACTGGAACTAAAAACATCAATACTGATGCACCAGTCAGCTGAAACTAAACTAAAACTGGACTAATTCATCCCAATCACTGCTGCAGAGTTTGATTATGGCCATCTCAGTACATCAAATGATTTGCTACTCTTTGATTAATCTACTGGCTGTCACTGTAAATACCAAAGTGTTTCATTAACCTTTTGCCTCCAAGTAAAATATTCATGAATTCCTAATTAATCCACTAATTATTATACAGTATTAAAAAAGAATTCATAGAGTGCTTCTGGCCTAATTTTGAAGTTAAAAATGAAAATTTTTCAATTCAATTAAAAGAATAGAAAAAAAAACGTACAAATGCACAGACACTTTATGTACTGCAGGATGGTAAATTAAATGCTTTGATTACTAAAAGAAACAGCCACTGAAAAGAAATATTTATGGCTGAAGTATTTATAGCTCCTAATGCTACAATGATAACAATGATATTGTTTTGCCTTACTTGTGCTTTTCAATTACAGGACTGCATAGTGCCTTTGACCTTACATGCACACAGCTGAGTCATTCGTCTTACCTTCATGGGTATTTTGCAGCCATCACTGCCTCCCCGACCCAATTTACCGTAGTCCCCATCTCCCCAAGACCAGACCATGTCATCATCTGTTAGACACAGCGTCTGGGCGTCTCCACTGCCGCAAGCTACGTCAATGACCCTATGACCCTGTAGTGCATCCACCTAAATGAAACCAGAGACCATCACCACCTTTAGATCACAGAAAGTGGGAAAACTTGCCAGAATACAGAATGTGGTGTAATGACCAACTTAGTAGTAAACATTATGGAATTACTATATAAATCCATATGTTTTTCACTGCTTGGATGTCTTGAGTATTAATATACAATGTTGAAAATCTATCTAATGTTTTGATCTAAATACAAACATTTCCATGTTAAAAGGCTACTCTTTAATACAAGCCTCCTAAAAATAATTCTTGATTCGTTTTTTCAGCTGAAGTAAATAAATCTATGTGGAATGCACGCGACTAACCAGCTTGGGTTTGAGCTGGTCCTCGCTGTCTCCATGGCCCAGTCGTCCGTAGCGGCCCTTTCCCCAGGTGAAAAGCTCTCCACTGGCAGTGATGCAGGCGCTGTGAGCCCCTCCAGCTGCAATATCCACCACTTCCACACCCCTCAGGGACTCAATTACACGAGGGCGATCACATGGGCTAAAATCAAGAAGAGTCACAGACACTACAAAATACAAGCCTAGGCACTGTCTTCACTCCTAGTTCTTACTGTAACATGTTTTTAGTGACAATATGCGTGGTGAATAGAAGTGTGCCTGTCTGACCTCCTGTTTCCATGGCCGAGTTTTCCATCTTCAGCTTCTCCCCATGAATACACTTCTCCCTCTGAGGACAACGCCAAGCAGTGCTTTCCTCCAGAGTTCACAGCCACTTTCCTGATGAAAACATGTTGGATGGACTCAAGCAGGGTTGGGGTGGATACAGACTCTGTACCGCCAATGCCCAGTCTGCCACCAGCCCCATATCCAGTAGCATACAGCTTGCAAATCAAGGGGGAAAAAAAATTGTTACATTTATTTAATTAATCAATGAAAACTTCAAGAGAATGATGCAGTGTATAGCCGACAAACCTTTCCATCAGCAGTGACAGCAAACAGAGTCTGCTCGCCTCCAATTAGCTGGACTGGGCGCAGGGTGGCCAGAGCCTCAGTGGGAGTGGGCACTTTGACTTTTGCTCCCTCGATGCCTCCCAGTTGACCTCTGTGATTATGGCCCCATCCGTAGATGGTGCCACTCCCTCCTGCAGAGAGGGTCCAATCATCAGGGCGACGGTTCATCCACTGTACGAGCTGCTCGTCATGCTCACGCTTGAAAAGGTCATGACTCTCGTGGAGGCCGTTCATGCTCTCGTGATCAGCCATGAGTTCCCGGATTTTCTTTGTGACCTTCAAAGTGGGAAGAATGATAAACTCTCAGATTAACCATATGCCATAGAAGAAAAGAGTACAGACTGGTACATACCTCATCCAGAAAGGGTCTTGGGAGGGAGGTTCTCTTGTCTAGAGCCACAGCCACCCTGGAGGCGGTGCAGTATCGACGGAACCATGCCCACTTATGGGTCTCAGCACAGCAGGGTAAAGTGTCGAGCTCAAGATCACAGGCAAGAGCAACTAACACCTGAACAAAATACAAAAATTAACCTGTGAAACAGTAAAGAACTGAACAACAAGAGTTAGAACTACCTGTGAATAAGGACATATTTATCATTATACCTTAAAAAATGGACTATGCAGCAGCTGCTTCCCTCCCCTCACAATCGGGTCCTCGTACTCATACTGCCTTTGCAGAGCCTCTGGGAGCCCCTTCACTAGAGCAGCCAGTGCACTGCCTGTAAAACTCTGATGGAAAACAACAATTAAGCAATTAATACTCACAATATTTAAAAATTATTTCAGTTTACCATAGCCTACAGCAAGTTAAAATGAGACTTTAAAAACCATTACAAATACAATCTACAAATCCTTTTAACTAAGCAGATGAGGTTTTTTATGATGAAGCCTGACAGTAACAGTTGTGTAATGCAATCCATCCAGTACGTACAAGATTTCAGTGATGACAGAAGTCCAAGGTAGTGCCATGAGGCTGACTTACTGTTCCCAGCAGGTGGTGCTGTGACTTATAGTAAATGTTGTACGTGTGTTCAGCATGGACTCTTATACATGTGAAATTTGAGACAGATCTGATCATCTGGAGCTGAGATACAGCATTTTACTTATTTCATTGTCAGTGCTTTGAGAAGCAGGCTTGAAAAGCGCTATATAAATCCAATCCATCGTCATCATCATCATTATTATTATTTCTAGTTGGCTCTATAACAGACATCCATTGTTGTCATATGGTCGTGTTCAGGATGGGACCCTTAACCTATAATGTAAAGTTTGGTGCAGATTGGATGAAGAACTGATGAGTTACAACGGGTTATTTATGATGAGGGCCCAAAATTTTTTTCTAAGTTTTTGGGCGCTCAGGGCCCAAAATGCTTATTGCTGAAATGAAAGAAGGTACCCCGAGAGAATGCTGTTGTGGACCACTGTGCAAAATTTTATCCAATTTGGATGGAAACTGTAGAAGATATAGTTCCGGACAGATTGACGGATGAACGGACCCCAAAATTATATCCCCGCCGGCAATGAAAAAACCACTGGGAAGCATTTGAAATTAAACAGTGAAATAGTAATAACAGACATTTCGATCAAAGCATGCTCACCATAGAACGAGCTTCTCCTTCACTGTCACCCAGCAGTCTGTTGATGTTGATGGACTGGCCATATTCTGTCGTCAGTAGCTTTCGTAGCCTCTGTAGAGCCCACATTCTGTGTCCAGCAGCTGCACAACGAAAACACAGATAATGTCTTAATAAAGACAAACAGAAGAATATCTATTCCCCACATTTATGTGAATTAAACCTGAATAAAGAAAAGGTTATGATGTGTCTCCTTCTCCTACCGAGTGCACTAAGCTGTGCACAAGCTGCCAGAGAAGCAGCAAGGCGGGGAACAATGCTCCTGTTAGAGGCAAAATTGAGCCTGAAGTCCAGAAGACATGTAACCAAGTCCATGGAGGGACAGGACAAGATGCAGCGATCAGACAGCAAGTCTTTGGGACCTGGGAAAAAATTTGAAAAGGCTCAATATGTTTATTGTAATAATACCAAATCCAAAGTACAGTGTGTAGTTTCAATTTAAGGTAGACTTTTATAGTATGAATGTTACAACTTACCAGCAGCAGGCATGATGGGATAGACAGTGAAGCGCCAGCCCCAGCCGTTAACAGATCCGTCACTGGTGAATTTCCATTTGAGTTCATCTCCTGGGATTCTTAATTCACTAGACCAGTCGGACCACTCCCGGCCTAAAGTGCACACAACAGCATAACATTACATTTACGCCTAACTGTTTGTATTTGATCAGTAGTATGACTGTGGTTTAATTCCATCCCTTACCTGATCTAACAGAGACAATCCTGTTGGCTCCATCCATGATTGTTAGGGGGTCATGGCGTCTCTCAGTGGAACACTGTCGATCAAACTCTATCCTTAAACCCTCAGCTCCTACAAATACCAAATAAACACATTCACACAAGAAAGTTAAGTGAACTGCAAGGATGATTTTTGTCATTCTAGATACCAGAGAGTACATTTTTCCTTTTTACCTGGGATCTTGACAGTGCCACTAGTAGAGGTGTCGTCAGTGTACGGATGGCTGCTCTCCACAACAACAGGCTGAGACGACAGACGGCCACTCTGCGAGTCTGTGGCGACGTCTTCTAACTCAGTGACACACAACTCCAGTAGCATGTCTGCAACCTGCACAACATCACATGATGACACGGGTTGAAAGTGGACCTAAGCAAACTGGATTCCATTTGGACATTGGATGTAACTGAAATCACAACCCGAGTAATTACCTGTGGATAGGCTGTACCCATACCAGATAACACAGCAGACAGCACCTCCTTCCCTTTCTCCCCTGAACGACACGACACTGCCAGTTTAAGGAGGTCCACCATTACGCGTGTGTCATCAGGTACAAGCAGACTGGTAAATTCATCTAGATACTGTGGCTCAGGACCAACCACTTTGTTCTGGCTCTCAGAGTCCTGAAAACAAAACAACAAAATGGCTGTTTGGTACATATCACTGCACTGAAGTGTTCATTACAATCAGCATTTATGTGTCTAACCTCTTTGGTTTTAGTCATTGTCTCAGCAATGATACTGGCTGCTCCAGGGTCATCAGTGACGGGGATAAAAGGTCGTGAAGAGGCACCTGAGGCAGATGGAGTCACTGCTGATGATGGGGTTACAGCATCCTCTGAAGAAGTAACCTGCTCACACACAAACACACACTGACTGATTAGGGCCATATGCATACAACTACACATCTTTGAGACCAGATGACACTGGTCTGGCATGAATGAGTACCAGTTAAGAAGCTTGAACACCCTGTCTGCTCATTCCATCATTTCTTTTAAGTGTTGTTATTTTAGCAATGATTGAGATCCACTCATTTTATAACCAGCTGTGGGTTATCTTTTGGACCTGGAATATAAAAATCAGCTCTCAGGGATTTGCATGTGACATGATTCCATGGAACTCAATGTATACAAGTTAAACTGTGATGACAGAGTTTAAATGGTGTATAATTTCAGTCACAATAAAAATGAAAATAGACAGATGACATAATATACTGTGGGATCATGGGAGTGCTAATTGCTGACAACTATTTGTTGTGACTTGGTTAGAAATCATTCTTACAGACAAGGTAATGTATTGTGTTTTTCTCAAGTTACTCTCAATTCACACTGATGAAATGGTAACAATAACGAAATGGTAAATGCTAACCAGATCAATCAACCCATCTAATGGTAAGTTAACTATTAACACTGTGTTACTGCACAACTTACCTTGGTGGCTTAATAAACCACTGATCATGCACTGAAATAGGATATCATTACACAAGATCTTTACTGCACAATGGCATGTACAGTGCATCCGGAAAGTATTCATAGTGCTTCCCTTTTTCCACAATTACGGTAATTAATTTTTTCCCTTAACATTCTACACACAACACCCCATAATGACAACATAAAAAAGTGTTTTTTGAAATTGTTGCAAATTTATTAACAATAAAAAAAACCTGAGAAATCACATGTACATATGTATTCATAGCCTTTGCTCAATACTTTGTTGATGCACCTTTGGCAGCAACTACAGCCTCAAGTCGTTTTAAATATGATGCCACAAGCTTGACACACCTATCTGTGGGCAGTTTCACCAATTCCTCTTTGCAGAACCTCTCAAGTTCCTTCAGGTTGGATGGGCAGCATGGGTGCACAGCCATTTTCAGATCTCTCCAGAGATGTTCAATTGGATTCATGTCTGGACTCTGGCTGGGCCACTCAAGGACATTCACCAAGTTGTTCTGAAGCCACTCCTTTGATATCTTGGCTGTGTGCTTACGGTCACTGTCCTGCTGAAAGATAAACCGTCGCCCCAGTCTGAGTTCAACACAGCTCTGGAGCAGGTTTTCATCCAGGATGTCCCTGTACGTTGCTGCATTCATCTTTCCCTCTATCCTGACTAGTCTTCCAGTTCCTGCTGCTGAAAAACATCCCCACAGCATGATG
>JAQQAE010016494.1:0-11747 GCA_029823295.1 Pseudamia nigra
GATCTTTGAGTCCATCTCATGAAAAATGGGATCAAAAACAAAAGTGTTGCGTTTATATTTTTGTTGAGTGTATTATTTTTAACAGCATACATACTAAATCAACAATAAATGTTTAAACAACCCACAAAATGGTCAAAATAATCTAAAAAATTAACAACAGTGAACAAAAATGAGTCAAACAATGAGCAAAATTGCCATTATTTATGCACAACAAAGTTGCAAGACATTATATAACATCTAAATTTAAAGTGCTTTGTTGGAGGGAAATGCCAATTTCCTAATACTAAGGGGGACAAATCGCCCCAATCCCCACTGAAATTTAAATCTAGGATTAGAATGTCAAATGTGTGATTGTAGAGTAATTCCAAAATCCAACTTAAAGGCCTACATATGTGTATCGTGATGTTTTATATTGAGTGAAGCTGAGTACAGAGCTAACCAAAAGATAGTCAGCCTTTCTTTGACAATCAAGCAATATTCAAATTACAGTAGTATACATGTAAGTGTAAGATATCTTTTCACCAACTCATGCAGCACTAGCATTTTCATCCTTTGCAGAGGTAGGTAGCACTCAAGTGCATTTACTCTGGTACATGTGCCTGAGTAGCTATCTTGCAAAATGCTTGTTACTCTAACTCAGTTATGTTGAAAAAAATGTACCTCTGCTCAATTACATTTGGCCGTCTGTATACTGAGACTGTTGTTACATAGACTTTGTTTCCAAATAATGAGAAGAGCAGTCATTAGGCACTTAAAATATGACAACTCAGAATAGTGTACATAAACAACAAAATGGGCAGAAATGTACAAAGGTATCAATAAAATTCCCCAAAATTAAGAAAATGATCAAGTAAATTAAAGGGTGCTTTCACACCTGTTAGTCTGGTACAGTGGTTCGATTGGACCCACGAGTTGCTACAATGTTGCAATTCTCAACTAGTTCGGTCCACACTCACACCAGTGTTTTTGCAAACGAACCAACCACTATGAATGTTGTATGTCCCCCCACTCATGTGGCGGTGCTGTTTACAAAATACTGTGTTTTGGGTGACATGAGAGCCGATTGGCACAGCATATGCAGAGGTAAAAATCCAGCAGACGAAAATATCAGATGTAGCTTTATTTCGGAATAATGAATAGTACCATTTTACTTGTTTTTGTGGCGATTGATTATTATCATTGGTTTGTGCAAAAAGCACAAATACTGCTGTTGTAGGAAGGAAAACAAATACTGATCTTCCTTCAAATACTGGTCTTCCTTCCTGCCTTCAGAGAGAGCGGACTCGTTTTTCTCTTCTCTTCCTCCCCACTGATCCTGGCTTGCTGTGTCCTGTCTGTCTGCTTGCTTCATTTCTCGCTGCATCTCAATCCAAACTTAAAATACCATGGAATTGGTCAGCTGGGCTTTAAATGCAATTGACACCATTTTTTCCAAACAGAAAAACAGGCACCAACTGGGAACCCCAGTGCCCATCAAGCACAGTGGCTGCGGGGTACGTGAGGGACGCATGGGACAATTGGAAGCTCAAGTGTCTTTGTGATCTTTCAATTGAAGATGTTGAGGACATCTACCCATTTGGATTTATGATCACAGGATTTCTGCTGATTGGCTTAGGAGTTTTCTTGGTGTATCAAAAACAAAAGAAGATGAAAAGGCTGTTCAAAATGCGGACCCGGCGAAGCTTTGTCTCCACATTGAGCAGTTGGGGAGAGCTCTGGTGGTGCAGAATGGGACGATTTCGAAGAGTGGTTGACATCTCTGAATCGCTGGATGCTCTACACAGGATCAGATGAGAGGTAAAAGTCTGTGCCTCTGGAAATGAGACTTATCTTGTTTATGTTTTTGAGTCCTTGAAAATGGCCTCGCAACGAAAATCCTTCAGGGAAGAGATGGAGTGAGGAATGGAGTTTTGGCTTCTCCCTCCCCTACTTGCATAAACATTCTGATATAGGAGCAATCTGAACTCTCTGAGGACATGTGTCACCATGTGACCCATCATGGAATCCAACATCTGATATGCACTGAGAGCGATTCTTGACGTGTTGAGGGGAACTCTTTATATGGACGTGTTGCTATGGTAGATATCATGGAACTTAACATCTGGACGATGCTCTGGGGGAGGATTTTTGTCTCCCCATCAGAACTGATACAACACAATACATCCACTGTTATCACACATTTGCACACACGATCTCTCTCTGACCTTGCTTTGTTAATGTGTGAGAAACTGTATATGAGGGTTTTTTTTCTACGCGACCATAATTTTGCTCACTATTGAGCCTAATTCTGGGAACTGTGCTTTTTTTTCTCTCCTTCCTAGTGTATACTACCCACCCCCACACATACACCCCTCCAACTGTATGAGGCGCCCGATGACTGCTGCGTCATTTTGGTGTGCTTCAACATGAGTGCACCTTAATGTCAAGTAAAATTGTTTGTATGTGTATGCATGCTTGGCAAAAAAAGAACATTCTTATTCTGACTGTTCCAGCATGGAAATCGTATTTGGGTCAAAAACACTGTTCGCTCCTTTTTGGCACGAAGAAGACATATCAAAAGATTCTGATGTAGAGAAGTGTACTAGCTTCTTGAAATGAACATCACAGCTTGCTACGGAAGCCTCCGTAGACCAAAAAGTGCGACATTACAGACAGCTGGACTGAATCGAGGCCGGGCAGAGTTCTCACCATCAGCGAACCGCACTAGAGTTCGGATGGAGGCGTACTGAACTGTACCGAGACCAGGGTTCTTTAGTCCGAACCAAAACAAACTGGTCTGCTTTCACACTAGCCCAAACAAACCGAACTTGCAGGTGTTCCGGACTCCGGTCCACTTTAAGCAGACTAAATGCTGCAGGTGTGAAAGCACCCTAAGAAAATGAGCAATATGGCCAGTAAAATTGAACAGAAGTTAACACAATAAGCTACACAATGTGCAAAAATTAACAAAATAAGCAAACAATGGTACAATAAGCAAACCTTGAACATGTTTAAAAAAATCTTCATGTGCGGCAGTACACAGTGCTTAATGGCATGCAATTTTGCATTTACCTGGTTTTGGACGCATTTCTTTAATGATGGCAATTAAAGTGCACTTTACATTGCTATTACACTTAGGTAAAATAACATGTTAAAATACAGTATATTAGGCTATAGTAAATTCTACATCATTAAGTTGTTCTGTACTTGAGAAGATTTTTATGAGACACATTTTTACTCTTAGTCAACTAATTATTTTTATGAGCAAGTCTTCTTCATCGGGGGCCATTATAATTATAAAGGACAATATTTTAATTAGCGTTTCTGTTTACACACCACTGATTACGTGCTAAATGAAGGGAAAATTACATGTACAAATCTCTCGGTCAAAGCAGAGGACAATATCAAACGGAGCCAATACATTTATTATCTAGTTCCCCATTGTAATGTCCTTATGCTTTTAATTCATGCAACTTGACAATATGCCAGGGTCAGTTAGAATAAACGCTACTTTAGCTCTAGCAGGTTCGACATAAGTGAGAACATACCTCTCCCATGAGTGACAGCAGTGTCCCCGCCTGGGCCTCTCTGCAGGGCAGCAGCTCGGACACCGTCCGTAGCCTCTCCTCCTCGTAACCGGTTTGCTCCAGTAGAGCTGTCATCTTGCCTCTCGTACCACCAGCGCCTACAGGGTATTTTTTATCCAGCTTCTACACTGTCAAACTGTGACGAGGAGGTCGGTGACAGAACTAGCCACGTTACGCCTCGCTACAACCAGACCAGTTAAAGTACAGAGTACAAGCTTATTTACCCGACAACAAAGAAGAGACACAGTGACTGTTGTACGACAGATGCTAATTCTACATGAACTAAAGCCAGAATGTAACCGCGTATCACTGCGAAAACTGAACTTAAACTCGTAAACATAAACGTTTTTACTTACTGGAGTTTCGCGCGCCTTCACATTACGTCATGTGACGGTGTTTGATGACTAGCCAATCACAAACTACTTTGGGGATTATGGGTAATGCAGTTTTATCTCAAAACAGGACTTGTGAAATAAGGGTAGAAGAATGAGGCTCAAATTGTACAGAAGGATGTTTATACAGCCTATGCTTAGTAGAACACACATGCTGACACAGTATAGAAAAATTGCAACTCACTTCAGTACAGTATTTTACTTTATTTCAGTTATTTACTACTTTACAAACTGTCAATGAAAGCACGCCTTAACAAAACATTAAAATGAACAATATTAGGAATAAAACTCGACTAGAAACATAATACTGAAACACATATATCAGTAGAGAGTTATTTTTATTTATTTTGTATAGTTACAGAACACAGCTAATATTTGGAAAACCTATAGGCTAAGTTAAAAGAAAGGAGTAATGATATAAAACAGTCATCTGTAAAAACAGTAAAACACAGATATCAGTAATGTTTTGCGTTAAATGATGCAAAACGTGGTAAATTACAAAATTATACATTTTGTGCTAGAACACATTCAGGGTTTCTTATAAATGCAGTAATAATGGTTGAAGGATGCTGGTTTTATATTAAATAATGAACCCAGTGGCTTCAAATTTCTTATTCTCAATGTTAATTTGTTGATTCTAAATCCACGGTACGGTACCTGTTTAAGATTTCGCGCTTGTTACTGGAATAAACACGTGAGTCGGGGATTAGAGATGTGGGCTGGCCCTGTCTCCTCACATTCTAATTCAGCGGGGTCTGAGCTGCTGTTGGTCTGTCATCGTCGAACACAGACGGACTGATCTCATCTTCTCCGTGATTCACAGAGCGGAGCTTGATGCCCACAGAGCGGACGGTTCGTGGGAATAACAGCCTCGGTTAGAGATGCGTCTAATGAGATGATAAAGCTGCCGGATAAACCCTCGGGTTGCTGAACAAACAGGATGGATTACTGAAGCTGCGGGTTTGTTTCCTCGAGCGCAGATTTCCGTATAGGTAGGCTGTATTTGAGAGTGATGAATGAAGACCAGTGCTTACACACGGTCCTGGATGTGATGCTGTGGCTCCAGTTGTGACTGAATCAATGCGTAAAAACAGATTTCTGAAACAGCTAGAAGAAGTTGTGCGGATGCCTTCGTGACTCCGATGCGGCAGATGTTAGTTTGTTGAAGATCCTGTTCGTGAACCTGTCCCCTTCACCCAGACCGGAGGATGGTCCCCGGGGCTCCCAGCGCCACCACCACCATGCTGCCCGCCTCCGAGGCTGCCAAGATCTACCAGACCAACTACGTGCGTAACTCCCGAGCGATCGGCGTCCTGTGGGCCATCTTCACCATCCTTTTCGCCATCGTGAACGTGGTGTGCTTCATCCAGCCGTACTGGATCGGAGACGGCGTGGACACCCCGCAGGCGGGCTACTTCGGGCTGTTCCACTACTGCATCGGGAACGGGCTGTCCCGGGACTTAACCTGTCAGGGCAGCTTCACAGAGTTCAGCACCATCCCCTCTGGTGCGTTCAAGGCCGCCTCCTTCTTCATCGGCATGTCCATGGTGCTGGTCCTCACCTGCATCGGCTGCTTCGCGCTGTTCTTCTTCTGCAGCACCGGCACCGTGTACAAGATCTGCGGCTGGATGCAGCTGGCGGCAGGTAGGATACACTGACTACAGGTGGAGGTGCATGTGGTGGTCCAGATGTGGATCACAGGAGTAGAAATGTTTCACAGCTGGACGCCGCTCTCATTACAGCTGCTGTAAACTGTCAATGTTGTAAGTTTCAACTCAGAGTCTGAAGGACGAAATTTTAGTTTAAACATTGGGAGGATGTGTGTGTGTGCGTGTGTGTGTGTGTGTGTGTGTGTGGGGGGGGGGGGGGCTGCATATATTAGGGCGTCTCTGCACCCTCATGGAAATCTTGAGAGACAGTTCATTTTCTGTTTGTGGTGTTTGTGGACGTGCGTCAGTTTATACTTTACTATATGAATCAAGAAAATAAAGCACAATCAGCAAAGTAAGCAACAACATGACAAAAATGAACAAAGTGACCAAAGTTAGAGATTCATTATAAACCTTTCTAGTTGAAGGAAATTCACATATATTTTATGTTATGTTTAAATGTAAAAGTTAATAAGACGTTTAAGAAGGTTGAACTCTTGTTCAGTCTGACTAAATGCCTTGAACACCAGCACAATAAACAGACAAAAATGACCAAAATAATCCACAAAACAAACAACAATGAGAACTGTAATCCATGCAGGATAAAAAAATCAAACAAACAGAATAATCCACAGAATTAGCAGCATGATGCAAAAATCAACACAAATATAATTTATAACAGAAGGATATTTTAGCTACATATCTAATTGTACAAACTGCAGGTTAAAAAAAGAGAAAAAAGTGAATTTCTAATATTTCATTTGGGGTGAGGGCAATTGCCCATGTTACTAATACTGATGGAGAGAGATACACTCATCCTCTCTGAAATCTATGCCCATTCATAGTGTGATTTAAGGCAGATCACCATCAAAAGCCGCAGTGTCCCCAGTGTTTTCAGAATTTTACTGGAAGCAGATTTTGACATAGAACCTCACACTGGGGTTTTCTTGTCGATTTTCAGAGTATTTCTGTGCTTAAAGGGCCTTGGTACAACATTATGTAACTGTCTGTAGTGTAGGTGGAGTGAACACAGCCAGGGAAGTGAAACCTTAGAAATACACACAAAAAATATTCTCAATGCCAAACGCTAGGAGTTAAGTTAAAGAAATAGAGACTTTTGTGGTGTTGGATCTTAGAACTGCACTGTGACCTGTAGGAGGCAAAAGATTCAGATTTTTACTGGAATTTTAATGAGACAAGTCTCTACCATCAATGCACATTAAATTAAAAGAAAAAAATGTGTGGGAAATTGTAAACAAAATTTAGTCGTGTCCAGGCATCAGCACCAACCGATCTGTTTGGTTCCGCTTTTAATTTTTTTGTCAAATTGCCTGCATGTTCACAGACTTTGATTTCTCTCCAGTTTGCTGTTTTCAATTAGCTGATCCTGCTCAGCTTTTCATCCCAGCCAAATACAACAGTACTACAGGGAAAATATCAGTAAATGTCAGCAAATAACTTTTTATATCATCCTATTTTTGGTTGACTGTTATTGCAGTGTGTTAGTATCGAGTCTAACATGTTCCTTGCCACACTCAAGCCAGGCCAGAACATTTATACCAAAAAATGATGGTTTTAATTGCATGGTTTTATTTATATTTTATTTATACTGATCCAGTTATACTTTCTGGCATGAAGTACAAAAAATCTCAAATCAATGAGTGTCATTTGTTTGTGTTTGCATCCATTTATTTTGGACTAAAACAATGCATATGAGGTTTTAGACCCTGGACCTATAAATAGAATTTAAATTTCCCTGTGGCACCCAGAAGAATGTACTTTTACAAAATGTACTTTTTTTTGGCCATTTTGTTAAAAATGTCAGAAATACATATGAGACTGGCACAAAAGGCCACACCCCCCTAGCTGCTCTCATAGACTGTTATGTAAATAGTGGCACAAAACAAACTTGGAATAAAAGCACCTAAATTAAATGAGCTTCTTAATTCATCTCAGATCCAAATAAACTTGATATACTGTGTCTATGGAAAAACTCATCTGATCGATAATCATGTCCATATACTAATCATGTCCCAGCTACTAGCAAGTTACTGCTATATGTATAGTGATATACTCGCTATTGTGTAACACATTTTTTGCATGTAAAGCAATTGTGTGTCAGTGAGTCTACACATACAATGTTTAAATTGATCAGTGAGGAATATATTTAGATTTTATTTTGTATCACTGATGAACTGGCGACTCATCCAGGGTGTACCTTGCCTTCGCTCAAGTCAGCTGGGATAGGCTCCAGCATCCCTCCCCCCGACCCTTGTGAGGATTAAGGGGTAGAAAATGGATGGATGGATCACTATTTACATTACAATTTATGGGAGGTCATTTTCAACACAAGGGGGCGTGGTCTTTGATGTGTGACATAATTCTGGCATGATGGATTCTTCAGTTGATCATGAGGCTGGACTATAGACTGTAAATATTACTGGACAAAGTGACCGTGATGTCACCTATTAGCTTCTGAAGGGCCATTTTGAGGCCAATCAGGTTCTCACTTCCCGGACAGCACGTTGGAGCCAAAAACCATATTTGGATGAACGGCAGCGGGACTTACGAAGCGCTCATGCCAGGGGACTCATGGGAACCTAACATTAGCCGCTAGCTTACTGATGCAGTAAAACTTCACCTCGCATTCTCAAACAAAGTCATATCACAGTGTTGTCAGTGTAAACACTCACCCACAGCTGCAGTTGAGTGTATCTCATGTACAGTGGATCTCAAAAGTTTACACACCCCTGTTCAAATACCAGGTTTTTGTGATGTAAAAAATTGACACCAAGATAAATAATTTCACAACTTTTCCGCCATTAATGTGACCTATAACCTGTACAATGCAATTGAAAAACAAACTGAAACTTTTAAAGGGAAAAAAATAAAAAACCTAAAATAACCTGGTTGCCTATATGTGCACACCCTTAAACTAATACTTTGTTGCAGCACCTTTGGCATCCTATTCTTGGTAATGTCACTGTTGTGCCATAATTTCTCCACTTGATGATGACGGTCTTCACTGTGTTCCGTGATATATTTCATTCCTTGGAAATTATTTTGTACCCTTCACTTAACTGCTATCTTTGAACAATGGGATCCCTTTGATGCTTTGGAAGCTCTCTGCTGACCAAGGCTTGTGCTGGAAGATGTGGCTACAAAAATGTCAGGAAACGCCTAATGCAACAGTTGAACTTCATTTGGGGTTAATCAAAGGCGCTTTAAATGGTGACAGGTGTGTGCTGAGTCCCAATTTAACATGAGTTTGAATGTAACTGGTTAAATACGAACACAGCCACACCCCCAGTTATAAGAGGGTGTGCACACTTGTGCAATGTCATTATCTCAGTTGTTTATTTTTACTCCATCTCCCAGAAAGATTTCAGCTTGTTTTTCAATTTTGTTGTAGAGGTTATAGGTCACATTAAAGGTGGAAAAAGTTGTGAAATTATTTATCTTGGTGTCAATTTCTTACATCACAAAAACCAGGCATTTGAACAGGGGTGTGTAGACTTTTTATATCCACTGTATAACTATGCCCATGTTGAATAAATAGAAGATACGAAGGTCTGAATTGGTCAGACTTCGCTATAGTGAGCTGTTGCTACAGCGACATGTCAATCAAACCCCAGCACAGCAGTCATTTGTTAATCAATCTTAATATCGAAGCAAAAGGTTAAAGATCAACCACTACGTCACTTATTAGAGGGTCCAAGTAAAATGTTTGAGGCTATGGTGACCCATGAAAAAAATTTATTTGCTTAGTATTTTTAGATAGAAGTCCAATGTATCTGTATGGGAAAAAACTTCTTGGAGTCAGATGATCGGTTCCCCAGCGGCCAAGCGGTGGGATTACAACTTAAAGTTACTTCCGCATTGGTCTCACTTGAACAGCCCCTGTCCTTGCCCCTTGGGCTGGACTCATTCGAGCCTGAAAATGATTAGTTCCAATTTGTGATAGTTTAGAATTCAAATTTTTAAATTGTATTAGCTTGACTATGATTGGTCATGACTTCTGATATGACAATGAATGTATGAATGTGAAAGAATGAATGCTCTGTGGTGGTCGGAGAGGCTGTTGGTGGGAATTGGCAGCCACATCTGTCTGTCTGCCCCAGGGCAGCTGTGGCTACAGATGTAGTTTACGAATGAATAATGGATTCAAAGAGACTTGAAAAGCACAACATCAATCCAATCCATTATAATTATTATTACCACCACAAATCACAAAAAAATCCACCATTTTTCTCGTTCTTGTCTATTTTGCTGCTCGGATTTATCAGGAATGACATGTTTACATCACAAGCGTTATATAAATCCTAAAACCTAATAAAGATGCATTTTCACAATATGGGGCCTTTAAAGGTTTGACCTAGTGGACACATTGTGAAAAGTGTTGTTAGAAGAGACAGTAAAACCAGTAAACACATAGTGTAAATGAATGTTTGTTAATGGTAGGCTTTTTTCTGCGGTGGCGCACCAACATGCCAGTAAATATCAGCTCAAAATGTTTGGCTGCAATCTCTTCTTCAAGATAGATGTAATTATCAGCCAGTGTTATCATCTCAGTAGCAATGCCTACTGCAAAACACTGGCCATTTGCAAAAGAGAATTAACTGTCATAACCAATAAAATCATGCTGATGGAAAGTGCAGTTTTTTTTTTCATGTAGAAGCACACAGTCCAGCGCAAGTCAAGGCAGTTCTGAAAGTCTATAGAGCATCAGTTTAATTAGTGGATAGCTAAACTAAATGGAAAAAAAGACCAGCAGTTTTAGAGTACAATAAGACTCTAAATGTATTTTTAATAACATTGTTATAACAAAGTTATTCATTATTAAGAAAAGTACTTCTTACCACTAATGCATCTTCTGATGCTGCGTGGTTTTGCTGATGGCTTTGTAGTCTGGTTCATACATGGTGAGGTTTAGCTTCATGCAGGCATTTAGGCTTCCGTCTGTTAAACGTGACCACAGGTTGGTCTTGATGTCTTTTCGGTGTGAGAACGACATAAAGCCAAACATGGTCAATACAGCAAGACTCACCCACTGCAGTGTTTGGTATGTCATGGGAAGTGCGTTCCAATTTTGACACTCAGCTGGTCTGCGGGTTGAATTTTTTTCATGTATGCCCCTTTGTATTTGCTTGCCAGCTCTGCTTGCTCTCGTGCAAGTTTTTCCAAATCTTCATTCAGTGATTTGAACTTGTTCACCCACATGTCTGAGGCCTTCAGGTCAGCAACTTCTACCTCAAAATCTCTCTGAAACTCCGGTTGACTTTGTCCACTGCACACTCATGTGGATGAGTGATGAGCTTAAAAAGACTAGTGTGCTCCCGAAATTCCCCAAAGCATGCTTTAAATGACTACAGGAGATTAGATGTGAAGCCTGCTAGCTGCTGAAGATCAAAATGTTGAGCGGAGTCACATGCCATGCACACATCTTTAAATTCTCTCAGTTTTTCAAAGTGCAGTAAACGACCTGTTTCAATGTCCACGGTAAAGATTTTCAGCTTGTTTTCAAAGGCAAAAACTGCTTGTTGAAGGGATAAGACTGTATTTCCAATGCCTTGCATTTTCACATTGAGTTGCTTCAGATGTTCAGTCATGTCCATGACATAATAAAACTTGAGGAGCCACTCAGTGTTCACTATGAAAGACTCAAAGCCTTTCATTTGAAGAAAAGTCCGGATTTCACTCAGGCAAGCCGCAAAACGGCTGAGCATCTTCCCTCTTGACAGCCAACGCACATTGCTGTGCAAAACCAGACCGGGATAATTATTCCCAACTCCATCCAGCAGCGCTTTAAACTGGCGATCATTTAAAGCTCAGGCAACAATAAAGTTGACCACCCGAATGAACAGCGGCATCACTTCACTAAGCTGCTTGTCACACATTTGCGCACAAAGTGCCTCCTGATGTAGAATGCAATGAAAACTTAGGATGGGTCTATCTCCTGTTCACGAAGAAGCGCTACAAATCCTCTGTTTTTTCCCACCATGCATGGAGTGCCGTCAGTACACACAGAAATAAGTCTATCCATCCGTATATTTTTTTCTTTAGCGAACTCCATGAAAGACTTGAATAAATCCTCCCCTCTTGTTGACCCTTTCAGTGGCAAGACAGCAAGACTTTCCTCA
>JAQQAE010016495.1:0-11747 GCA_029823295.1 Pseudamia nigra
CGGCGAAGGGAGCCGAAAAACAAAAACAAAAGATAAGACAGTCACACTTTCAGAGGCAGAAAAGAATTAAATCTCCTCAGTTACTCCAGTTTTATATTATTGGTACCACACTTCAAAAACCACCTATCAAGAGCCCCCAGCACTTCCATGTTGTAACCCACTCTTCGATTTAACTCCGAAATCGTCCGTGTTGTGCTGCCAGTGCTCTTCCCAACTGCTTGATTTGGAGACAAAAGCTTTACTGGGCTTTGAGCAGCTCTGTCCATCTTCTTTATCGATACACCAAGAAAACACCCAAGCCAATCAGCAGAAATCCTGTTATCATGGTTCCGAATAGATAACTGTCCATCACACCCTCAGTGGACAGTGTCTCAAAAACACATAAGTCCCTATCCACGGATCCTCACATGTCCAGCAGGTGCTGTCTTCTGAACACCCTCAGGTTCCCCTCGACCCGTCTTCCTGTCCGAACAGCGTTTCAATTACATTGAGGTCCAGCTGATCGATTCCATGTTGCTTTTGGGTTTAGGTAGAGACTCTGACAGGGAATAAAGCAAACACACAAACAAGACACAGCAAGCAGGGAAAACTGGGACGGGAGCAAGATAGAAATGCATCTGCACTCTCTGAAAGCTGGAAGAGAAGCTTTCTGACTGTATTATAATCTGCATGTGGCATTCTTTCTTTTTTAATTCTTGTACATGAATCACAAAGACATGGATCATGGGGATATTTTTCTGTTTTTTAAAACCTATTTCCTTTTTTAGGTGGAGTGCACACTGCTTTTGTTAATCGTGTGATGATTCCTGGTGAGCGTGGACAGTACAAAGCTGCTTTTGTGGTAGTCTTGAAAACCTCTATCCATAATTACAACACGCTGTCCTTTTATGAGTTGCGGATGCCCCACCACTGCCTCAGTTTATGTTTAAAGCATGAGCATGAATTTTACATGAGCTTTGAAGCTGAAAAGGTTTGTTTTACATTGACAGTATTTGTAAACAGTGAATTAGAAAAAGGCTTCAATCTTGAGGTTTGAGTATTATGCATATTTTCCAGAGGTGAAGCTCTTCAAGGGACCAGATTCCAATTTTCATTTAATTCATAAAAGAAAATTAAAAAAGAGAATCACATGTGTTCCTGCTGAATATATCTAATCTGATCTTGTTTTTCAAGCTTTATGTGTTAAACAAAGCTGCAAGTAAATACCTGAAAAATAAAATTTGTGTGAGGACACTTATTCTGATTTCATTTTGTGTGCATGTGGATGTTGTGGTTTAGTGTCCAGGTGCATCTCAGCTCCGGATAAGACGAGGTAATGCACAGCAAGTCCTGAATGGATTCCTAGAGCTGGGGTCAGGTGATTTAATCTACCTGACATGCTCCTGCAGAGCTCTGATCAATAATGCTCCAATGCTAATGTCAACATCAGGAAAGCATGAAACCACTGAAGTGAAAAAAGTCAAAACAACAGTAACAACAAAACATGACCTGAATTGAAAATGACTCTTTTTTGGCTGTCTTTCACTCTTCTCACCGCAAGCTGCAGGCCCTCAACTAGTCACTTGGAACATAGAAGAAGGTTTCCTGCTGTCAGCTTTAACTTATTTGACAGCATCCTGCTGCAGTTTGAAAAGGGCACATATTCAGTGGGTGCTAATAATCCTTGGTAAGGCCTGAAGGTGAGCTGTCTGAAGACCTAGTGAAGCAGTTCACCCGGAGATGCTGCAGAGAATGACTCCAGTCGAGGAATCCGACTAAACTGGTTCATAAGGCCACTATTTTGCTGAAGGGGTAAGTAAGAGAAGGGCAAATTTGAAGTGGTGGCCCACAGAGAGGTTCCAACTGTCCTGCATTAACATCTTCACCTTGAACATTGGATAAAAGGTGCTTTCTGTCTCTCAGAATAGCTTTTATAGCATATGGGTTTTTGTCAGGTGTTAAGGTATTCTGACCAGCTGAAATAATACCCCTCAATTTCTACTTGTCTTTCCACATCGAAGCACCTGAATTTGAAAGACAGCTTATTTAGGTAATAGCTGATCTGAAATGATCTTTTCATTTCCCCTTTTTATAGAGGTCACACACTGACATTTCCAGTGCGCCAGTGGCTATGATGTAGGCTTCTGATTACAAAAATACACTTCCAGTCTCCTCTCGTTTCTAAAAGGAGGAGAAGTCTTGATCCGAGCTATTTAACCCCTAATAAAGCCAGTGATGGTGATTGACATCTGAACCGCATTGCTCCTCACTGGAGGGATATAAAAGATACGAGGGGCTGTTGTTAGTGCTCTTGTGTGTTTTAGCCTGCAGGTAAATCTTTCTAATCCAAATTCACCCTGCCTGTCTTCATTTTGGGTCAAAAACACACTTGAGTCATACTCAGAGGTATTGTGGAGAAGGCAGCAGAGGCGGTTCAGATGACCTATTCATGCTGCGTTAATGATCAAGGCAGAGTTGCACCTAACAATTATTGTCATTCTCATTTAATTGCTTGGTTATTTTTTTAGGACTAACTGATCAGCTATTTGTCTTTTAAAGTATCAGAATATGAGGGAAAAATATGTACTAAATATCTGGTATAATCTGGTATAAACAGATAGTCTAAATAAACCCAGAAAATATTGAAGAATAAGAAGAAAAAGATCTCAAATCAGTGACATTTGAGTTCCTTTTTAATTACACAATCTAATTAATTGATTGTCAGAGTAGTTGGAAATTAATTTTATAGCTGCCAACTAATTGATTAGTTGTTGTAGCTCTAAATCAAGATGCAGAGGAACACTTCAGTGGCTGCGCTCTCCCAGACGTAAGTATTGGATCTTTTTTATTCACAAGAGAGCCTCTTTGTTTGTGCACCAACTCAGGTGCAGCCTCTTTCTCTGGGCAAATGATTCACAAGCAGTGATTCGAGTCCTTCCTCAAACTATTACTGTCACTTAAATGGACCCACCTGTCCTCATAGCTCATTTCTCCTGCCTGGCAATGAGTAATACTTAACTGCTCATTCTCCTTAGCTGAGTGCTAGTAGCGCCTCTGTGCGCATAGATAATAGTTTTCCCTGAGTGACGAAATTGTCCAAACAAAGTATGTTACCCTGGGCTTCCCTATCAGACTCTTATGCTACTCAGTCATAGCTTTGTATATAGAGGTAAGTCTGCTGTAACACATGTAGTTCACAGTCAGGAAGCATCTAATTGTCTGACTGGTTTCCAAACTGCCACCTACAGTTAGTGTTTTGGTCATTTTACTTGTTACACTAACTCAGAAAAGAAGCTGGTCCATATTCAAATGATTTCTCTCTTCTCTGCTGCTTTACTATTTCTTATGGTCTATTTTTCATTCTTCCCTCATGTTACAGTATGTCGTCCACCACTGGAAGAAAGCCAGAGCCATTAGCCTGCTGTCAGTTTGAAAGAGGATGGGCATCCATCCTGTTAGCTGATGCAAAATGAACAGCACAGTTTGGTCACACAATGCACAGTAGTGGAGGACCTTTGGGGATGGAAGGTGATGTTGTAGAGGCAGAGACAAAGAGGCTGCACGGACACACAAAAATACTGTTGCTACACTGGCTGACACATCAACACGCTCGCGCAGCAGTGGACTGATTCATAGCTAATGAATATTTACCAGCCGGCCATGCCATGTTGAAACTACACTGCTCACAGGGGACACCAAGGTGTCGAACCACTGGTGGCTGAATGTTGTGAATCAATCTCAAACACAAGCAGCTGTCAAGGTGAAGGGTTTGCACTCAACACTTGCAGACAAGCATTGGTGCGTGTTGAAAGCTTTACATGTACTATATGTACATAAATTTAGATATGGTTTCACATGTGAGAGACTGATGCAATATTGTTGTTCCCAAGGGCTGTGACACGGTGCAATAACTGAAAGCTGATCGTCCCAAAGGACTGTGAAATCAGCTTAGACCATCTGTCCTATATGAAGCAGCTTTAACTGAGTTATACCTGTTACATGACGATACTCATACTCAAAATATACTTCAGTGATGCAACATTCCTTACACATACAGTATATTCCAATACCCTATGTTCAATATAAACTTATAAGCAAATAATAAAAGTGGATTCCAACTTCCACGCCAATTATATTTTACATTTTTTTGGATGTGGGTTTTAGCCTGTATTTGACAGATACAATAGAGAGAGACAGGAACGATTGGAGAAGAGTGTGGGGAATAACATGCAGCAAAGGGCCATGGGTAGGATTTGAACCCAGGTCCCTGTGGTTAGGTCTGGGCCACGTGGGTGCACGATACCAGGTGAATCACTCTGGCATCCCCAGATGGTGTTTTTAAAGGACACGTATTGTGGAAAAATAAAGTTTTGTGTATTTTATTATTATTAAAATAAATCTGGGGGCTCTAAAAAATTAACATATTAAAATTCTCACTCAAAGGAGTAGTCATCATAGTCTTTTTTCAGATAACTGGACCTGAAACCAACCATCTGGATTGCTGGATATTTCAACTCCAGGACCACTTGACCCACCAAAATAAACCTGACATGGAGGGATAATGTGCCAGGGAGTCTACTTGATGGAATCTATGGCACAGAGAATTGCTATATTTCAAGCAACATAGCGGTACACTGAAATGGCCTGTTTGTGTGTCTGTTTCGACAGAGAGATGTACAACACCTGGACAGACTGGTTAAAAGGCTGGATCAGTGGTTGGAGGGAGACTGAACTCACTGGGGCTGTGGTGGACAGGTGCACACAGAAGAAGTACAGAAGAAGAAGTAGAGGACATCATGGACAATCCAAGCCATTCTCTTCACCTTATTTTGTCCCAACAGAGGAACAGCTGCAGTGGACGACTAACATCACTGCTCTATAGAACTGAACGTTGTAGGAGAGCCTTCATCCCCACTGCCATCAGACTCTTCGCTACCACAGACTGAAGAGACTGAAAAGACTCAAGACATCTTACTGATCAACTCAATTTCCCTGAAAAGGATAAATTAATTTCATTCAATTCAATTCAGTTCAATTGAATTGATACAGAACTAAAAACCATGAACATTCTTATGGTATCTTGACCTAAAATTTAAAATACACATTGTAGAGACATGTATGAATTAATTTACCTGTTAAAAGGGGTTGCAATACATCTCCTTTAAAATATGCATATTTATGTAAATTATTTTATAGTTTTCAGTGCCTTGGTTGTAACATGATGTGCTAGTTTTGATGTGATGAGTTTTTATTTTCTTTTGTATTGTAATTTGATGGATTATCTGATTTATGGTTTTATGTGTGTGCTTGCAAGCCAAAGACAAATGACTGCAGTTGTACACACAGTAATCGAGTACTCGGTGCAGTAAAATATTTTTTTTATCTCAGTAATAACATTGATTTGTTCTAAAAAGGGGTGCCAGCTTTACAGAAGAGCAAAATAAACCTCTTCATTGTTATTCTGGAAACAGCACAGCAGCAAAAGAACATAAAACTTGTCCCTACTAAAGCACTGGAACAGAAAGTATTTCTATAAAGAAAAAATATTTATCAAAAAATGGGCAACATTTACAGCTAAAGTTTGGAGAAAGATATCTATGTATTATTTAGTGTTGGCTGGCTCATAAAAAGACTGATAAGAAATGCGTAAGCACGTTGATCACATTTGATTGACTTCGGCCTGGCACCGTAGGTAAACAACCACAAAACCTTCAGCACAGCTCTGCAACAGCACAAAGTGTCTCAACTGAAATGGCAAAAATTGTTTAAACGGCAGAATTTTTGTGTTTTCAGGGATTTTGACTGTCGCAGTCAGATGGTCAGAGTAATAAAGGTCGAGGTTTTTCACACTGATGAGTGATTAGAGTGACTCAAATGTGCACAGTTCAGTACAGAGTTTATGCCAGTTTCCCCAAAAGGAACCTCTCAGATTGACAAGCGAATAAAGGAGTCAGTGCCAAAACAGCTGTCAACAGAATAATGCTTTGAATGCTAATGAGAGAAATTGCTGACAATCCATGTTCTGATTTGTCAGTTAATTTTACTCCCTGTTAGTGCACCTTGCCAGATTCCTCAGATCAATAAACCAGTTGGGATGCACCCACTCTGACTTAAGCATAAATGTGTCATTCACCACGCACTCTTGATCGCATCATTGTGAGGTGACTGGACCCTTGTTCTGCCATTTCAGCATCAGCAGCCTTATTCACATCCGTCCCACCCACACGTTGTTGCAGCTCTTTGTGGACTTAAGACTTTGTCAATAAATCCCATTGCAGAGTTAGTGTTTTGCCTAATTACAAAATGCCGCTTGCTCAAATATGGTTTATTCCAAGTAGGATGTGGTTAAACATACAAATATACACCAAGGCCATCATCAGTGGCAGATGGCCAAAAGTCAGATTCTCATCAGATGCATCATATTTATGAACACATCTATTTTTATATGTCAAAATTTCCATCTTGCTTCAGTGACTTGTTCCACAGACCTGTTACAACTCCATACTAGTTGACACTGAGTAAAGCAGACTCTTCTGTTCCTCTGCAAATGCTATGCAACTGTCACTGTGGCAGTTCCACAAGTCAGATTTTTCAGCCACAGTGAAGATTTTTATCCATGCCCCATTAACAACCTATTTCACATCAGTAGATACACACTTATATGACTCTGCCTGAAATGGGACATCAGATATGCTCGTTCATATTCAAGGCACTCTTGAGCTGCGACATTTCTCAGCAAATCAGTCCTGCTCAGCAGCTGCTTGGCCTCTGTTTTACCACTGCAATGCATTAATATTTGGATAAACTGACTTTAAGTAGTCAGTTTCTGGGTGCATCACTAATGTAGAAATCATCTGTTCTGGAATCTAGTAAAAAAAAACCCCACAAATTAAATAAATGACAAGCAATTTAATAAAAATTAGCTTTAGGGAAAATTTATAGGGAATCCATTAACATTTGAGGTAGATGACAAATGGCCAAATAAAGAAATGATGAAGATTATTTAAAAATAAATGTACGTATCATCAGTTTAATATGGTATTAAACTAAAATCTGTACCGCAGCGATTGAAAGATTTATCACAAATACATGGAGCTATGCCAGAAAGGAAGCCTGAACACATGCCTGAACAAAAGAAAACTTGTGGAAATATAATTTTCAATAAGTTGACCTAGTTTTGTGTATTCAACTTTGTTTCATAGACTTCATAGACTGTTGAAGAAAGCAATTGAAAATGTAGGAAAGTATAGCTACTGAAACCTGAGCAATGGGTGATGGGTTTAATTGGGTATCTCCGTGTTACTCCTGGAAATTTTGAATGTCAGACACTTAATGCATCACTTTGTGCCTTTACTACTTACTGGATTAATGAATGGAACAAAATAATCAGGAAAATACGCACTATAGAAAATGAACAAAATAAGCAATTAAATAGATTAAATAGAACAAACGGGAACAAAATAATTCAGAAAATGAACAAAAGTGATCAAAATAATGTAGAAATATCACAAAAATGAACAAATAATCCAACAATGAAAAAATGATGATGGTCATGATGATTAATCTTTCTGTTTATGAAGGATACGTCATCTAAATTTAGAAACTACTGCTACATTCTTATACATCAGTACATCTGATTTACAAAGAACACATAATATCATTGAATCTGGAGCATATTAGACAAGATTATGAGAAATGGAAATGGAAAAAATGATCAAGAAAATGAACAAAAATGAGCACATTACATATGAACAAAATAATGGAGAGGTGTAACAAGACAACAATTAAATCTGGTCCTTGTGCCATTTCTGAACACATCCAAATCCATTCATAAGTTTTGGAGTTATGTTGTGAAAAAACAAACAATCAAACAGATAAATAGATAAACAAACTATTTCCAACAAAAACATAACTTGCATGGTGGAGGTAATGAACAAAAATGATGATGATGATGATTATAATTAGTAATAAAACCCCAAATTACATAACCTAGTCTAATATTACACACTAGTTCATGAATAAGTTCATATGATTCACAAAGAGCACAGATCATTAAATTCAGAACATAGTAGAATAACTCTATGAAAAACCTACACAATGGGTCTACATCACATGACATCTGGTCATCTGTGTTTGGTGGAGACATACTTTATAACACATTAATTAAGTACCAGCAGCTCTAACCTTATGACGACGTTCTCACTGAAACTGGATTCAAAATGCTTCAATCTGCTGAGCTTTGAAATGAGCTGACAGTTATTAAAGATCACAGGGTCAGAATAGGATGCTCTCAGGAGGGGGTGGGGTGAGTGTGGGGTGGGGGTACGTCAAACAGCCCATTGTCAGTCACACAATATGAAAATGAATGATACTTCAGACCCAAAGTGAAATTCAATCTAATGAAATGAGTTTGAAAATGACACAAATTGTTCAGAGTGCTTTATTCTTTCTTTTAGTTTGGGAATTAAAAAAAGTTATTTTTTATCACTGTTTCTTCCCGCAGCATGACAATTATGTAACCATCTCTGTGAAATGCACTAAAATGTAACAACTTAATTTTATATCTTTAGTTCACATTGTACTGCTCCCTAGTAGACCTCGGTGATAAAATAATATGACTTCAGTGATAAAATTGTTATTACTGTACATTTTCTTTTGTCTTTAGGGTTCATTTTATTTTTATTTTCAGCTGATTAAGAATTGAGATTATGTTTGGTACTAGCCATTTTATTAAGTGAGTTCTGCATTTTGTTGATTATTTTATTCATTAGTATTTGTTATGTTGAGCATTTTATTAATTGCTGGTCATTTTATTAAACATTTTGTTCAATTTTATCAATTTTATTGATTATTTTGTTCAGTTTTATTCATATTGTTGATTATTTTGTTCATTTTTTGCCATTTTATAGATTATGTTGTCAATTTGTATTCATTTAATCTCTCATTTTTTTGGCCCTTTTATTCATTAAATTGTCAATTTTTGGGACAGTATTTTTTAAATTTTTGGACAGTTTTTTATTATTTTGTTCCTTTTTATTCATTTGTTCCATTATTTTCTCCATTTTTTCCATTTCTGATTGTTTAGTGCAGTATTTGTCAACTTTGTTGATTATTTTTTGCTCATTTTCTAGTTTAGTTTTTTATCTACTGCTTATATATTGTTGAAAATAAGCCAGATCACAGAAGTGAAGATAATAGGTAAGGTTTTTTCTTATGTTACCTAATGATATGTACCCTGCTTCATTTTCATTTTGGTCTTTCATTATGTAATTCTTATCCTTTTGCATTTTTCACAATGTGTTTTTTTAATGTTAAAATTTTACTCTATGCTCCTCTGGACTTGAGTCTACTCTATTACCGGTATTTACATCTCTGAAAAACTTTTTCCATCATACGGAGTTATAGCACTGATAGATCAACTTATTACAAGGTGGGATACAAGTACTGGGAATAGTATTGTAATGATTTAGCCAATATGTTTTGATAATAGCAAACTGCCAAAAACAGATTCAGAGCAGCTGTGTTTGTCCTAAGGGGCTAATAAAAAATTAATATCAACTCTCGACCTGCATTACTAGACACAAATATCCCATTACCTTTCTATTCAGCCCACATATAATAGGATGTGCTTGATCGGTGCCACTTCATTGAGTCTCACTTGAAGCAATGTGCATCTCATTTTTTTTTCTTTATCAATAATAGATCATAAATTACTTAACTCCTAACTGGTTGTATACTATGCAAATTGCAAAGTGATAAACATTTTACACTGTGGCCAATCTGGTGTTTTTTTCACATTACATAGATTTATTCATGTAGTACTTTTCTGGAAGCATCTAAACATGGCTATGGATACCACTGGATATGATTTCTAAGGAATAAAGCCCTTGGGTGGTTGTAATCCAAGACCAAGAGCAATGCTTAAAAAACACATTCCCAGTCTGCTATCATGGGAAAATCATCCCTCAATTTATTTTCCTCCCATCTTCTTGTACGTGACTCGATTCTCCAAACAATTCTCTTTTCAAGCAATATTGCATCTGGATGGTGTGCTATTCAGTGGCAGCCTCTTCACTGTAATGACATGTATGCTATGATTGGTGGGTGCATTGAGACTAAGGTGGTGGGCTGAGGTGAAAATTTTGAGAGATGATTCGTAGGTGCACTTTATAGCATTTCCACCAACCTTTTCACTGCTGTGTTTGCCATTCAGACAAACGTTTATGCCCAGTGCTACTTTGCGTGCATTACAGAGTGGATGTCCTTCTAACTGCAGGTAACCATTTCTCCCAGTACATAATGACCACACTAAAGTCTGTGTGGCTGCAGGAAATGTAAAAACATGCTTATCTGACAAGCAGTCAAGGGGCGAGATGAAACAGCAGTATGACCTTACGGTTCACTCATTAAATCCCAACAGATCTTGACAGACATAAAAGTGCAAGCCGAAGCTGTGTGCAGTGTTTTGATTGGTGATAAGGTCAGAGGAAACTGGTCTCTAGGGCTTACATTGCACTTTGCACCTGCTCAGAACGGGGGATACCTTGTTGCTCTCTGGGTGTGTTCTGATGCATTTCCAATATAAAGGATTAACATATAAAATTACACATTTACACTTTAAACTTCCTCCTGCATAGTAAAAAGCAGACCATCATTCACAACAAATCATATCAAATTCATTCATACATTTTAACTATGGCAGATGCTATTGCACCCAGGTGTTCATAGCCAACTGTGCTATTTACACTTAAGAGTGGTAGACAACTCACTCCTGTATGCTGTTTGCATCTGTTTGCAAAGCATTTGGCAGAAGGCCTTTCAGCATGCAGATAATGTTGTGGCAGGTTGAATTTTATCCCAAACCATGATTGTTTAAACCTAAACAAACAGTTTATGTAAACCTAAACCTAACAGAGCAGTCTTCTTCTTCTTCTCCTTTCGGCTGCTCCCCTCAGGGGTCGCCACAGCGAAATACCAATGATTTGCATGCAACAGAGCAGTCTAGTCCATAAATTTTAACCTCTTAAGTTCTTTTAGGCCTCTTTTTTAGGATTTTGATATTTGATATTGGTGTTGTGTTTGGTGTGTGTAAATATGACTTATATGTGTTTGTAGCAGAGGTTCCCGTTTTATTTAATGTGCTATATGACTATATATTTATGTAGTTACTGCAGTATTTGATCCTTTTTGTCACAGATTTTTGTACAGAGCGGGGACTCTAGAGTTTAAGAGAATAATAAGTGTGACTGAAAACCAGACGTACACATTATTTACAGCATATTACATGTACAGTAGTAATCAGATCCCATGTTCTGTGACAGATTCATTTACCCACCGCGCCAATAAACTAGCAGGTGCTTTGAATAAAGCCTTGTTAAACGTCATTAAGGGGGTGTGTTTGTGGGTGTCAATAGAATTTTCCCTGCTGCGTGGCTACAGGCACCTGGGTACCTTTTAATTACTCTGGGTGCAGATTAATTAAATGGTTGCTCTGGGTCCAAAACTTTTCCAGGCAAAAGTTTGGACACACTCTTTCCTTCAGTGTTTTTTCTTTGTTTTTATTATTTTCAACTTTGTACATTAATACTGGATACCAAATAAAATGTTTAAAAAAAGATTATGTCATATTTTAGATTATCCAAAGTAGCCACATTTAGCTTTGATTACACCTTTTCATCCTCTGATTAGATTAAAAAAGTAGATATCCAGAACTGTTTTCAATTTCATAGGTGTGTCTTGTCAAGAATTAATTTGTGCCAGTATTCACC
>JAQQAE010016496.1:0-11746 GCA_029823295.1 Pseudamia nigra
ATTGACCTCAAAACGACCCTTCACAAACTAATGGATGACGTCACGGTCACTTTGTCCAGTTATATATACAGTCTATGATTAATATATACAGACTATGATTAATATGTACAGTCTAGGGGATCAACACATACTGCATCCAAGCAGTATCTTTTTCAGGGACGTCCTTGATTATTTCAGGAAGACAATGACAAGACACACTGTGCACGTATTTTCTAGTAAAAGAGTGAAGGTACGAGACTGGACCCCTGCGGTGCACACCTGTCTGCCATTGAATGCGTGGCACAAAACACGACAACAGAGGCGCCGGACTGTTGACCTGAAGTCGTACGTCAAGCAAGAATGGGATAGAATCCAACTACGGAGCTTCAACAACTCGTGTCATCAGTTCCTGTGGGTTTACGGAGTGTTGAGAAAATGAAGCGTGATGAGATACCGTCGTCTCTCAGCTCTGCCGGAACACGATGCAGGTGTCAAATTCAGAATGAGGGAATATTTGTTCATCGGTTTATACGTCTCGTCTTTGCAGTGAATTTGATTGAATGTAGGTCGAGAAGGATTTTGTAAATGATTGTATTCTATTTTTTTTACATTTTACACAATGGCCCGACTTGATTTGAGTCGAGGCCGACAGCCCCCTGCCTGAGGATTTTCTCTTCCATTAAAGGAAGTTCCCTTTATCCAAAGGTAAATTCATTTAGACTTTATTTTGTTTTATTGTGTAAAATGTAATTGTATAAAAACTGCAGTTCAACAATGTTGCTGTTGCCTTAAAATGTGACAAATTGATTTACTGCCGACTTGAGTAAAATAAATTGTCGCCTTCATCACGTTAGAAACACGTCACGTTATGTTACTGGCATAACACAAACGAGATTAATGTTATTTTATAATGTTTTGCTTGTTAAATGTTTGGATATTATTAGATTAGTGTCATTACGTGACATTTATATCAAGGATAAAGTGATGAAATCTTTTGTTCCATTTGACCCACGTCACTGACAACATCAATTTAAATGTAAAAGTATAAGTCTTTACACATTTTGAAACAAATGACATTAGTTACTGATGAAAACAATGAGTCAAAAACATGTGGATCAGAACATTCCAGAGGTTCTGTTAAGTTCTACAAAGCAGCTGGAATTTACTTTAGTTACACAAGTTTAAATTACAACAAAAATAGACGTTTTAATGTAAAATAAGTAATTTTAGTTGCGTGTCTATGTCACCTTCTAACATGAGTGTTTTTGCTCCCACAAAATGAAAAACAACGAATGGGTATTAATTGTGATTAATCAAAATTAATCCAGTCACCCTGTGATTAATTTCTATTAATGATGAATGGGTATTAATCGTGATCAGTTGAAATTAATCCACAGTGACCCCAATTTAAATTTTTAATCGGATTAAAAATTAAAATTGTTTGACAGCCCTTATTATTATTATTATTACTGTTGTTGTTGTTGTTGTTGTTATTGTTATTGTTATTGAGGTTTTCTCCTCTGCCATTTGGTCACTGTTCTTTTCTCTTTATAATTTATGTTTATGTTCAACAATAAATGTTCAAACAAAATTAAAAAACCAACTGCGGTTGCTTATTATTTTAAAAAACAGCTTTTGATGAGTGACTGGACTGTGAGTGTCGCAGCGGTTTCAGATTTAAGGTGGAATTTCAGTTCCCTCTAGTGGACATGGTTCAATACAGGCATCATACAAAATTTAAATTGACTAAAATCCCTGAAATACTGCACCTGAAAAAGTTTGAATAACTGAGAATTACAGATGTTTAACATATTTGAATTTCTTGTGTTGTTTTGTTGATTTTCTCTGTTTTTTCTTGTTCATGATTTTGTTCTTTTTTGTTTATGTCGTTGCTTATTTTCGTCATTTTTAGTAATTTTCCTTTATTTGCTAAAATTTTACTAATTTCTTGTTTATGTTTGCTGATTTTGTAAATTGTATCATTTTCTTGATGATTTTTGATCACTTTATTGTTTATTTTCTTCAATTTTACTCATTTTCTTGAGTGCTGTATTTTGTTTGTTTTTCCTCTTTGTCCTAGTTATTTGGTTCATTTTCTTCATTTTTTTGATTATTTTATTTATTTGTGCTGACTTTTACCAATTTTCTGGATTATTTTACTCATTTTTATTAATTTTCTTGAATATTTTACGTATTATTTTTCATTCGCTAGATTATTTTTCCCTCCTAATGTTCAGACAAAACCTACAGTTCTGGCCATTTTGCAGAATACTTTTACTCAGTTACATTTGTACTTTCAGTCTGTTACATTGGGTCACAACTCTCTCTCAAAACTTTCTCCAGTTTTGTACATTGAAGAGTGAATTTAAGCCTTAAACGTTCAACGGTTATGGATCATATGAATAAATGTGTGAATGGTTTGAAGTGATGAAGTGATGAAGCCTCACTACTTGCTGTGTTGAGCTTTGCTGCCACCTGGTGGTTGAACCACAACACTACGTCCTGCCCACGACAGCTTCATCTTCACTGTGATGAAGGTCAGTGTTCGGAAGATTTTTTTTAATTTTAACCCTGAATTGTTCCTTTAACCCTTGTGTGGTATTTGGGTCAAGTTGACCATTTGTCATATATTTGTACAGAGAAAATGTCTCGTGTGGGAAAAAAAGGAACAAAATAATGGACAATATTGAAGATAAAAGGGATGAAAATGATCCACACACTGAGCAAAATAACCAAGGAAATGAGCAAAATTATTTAGAAAATGAAACAGAAATAACCATCAATAAAACTGTACAAAAAGAAGCAAAGTTTAACAAAAATATCCAAGAAAATAAACAAATGTGAAAAAAATGAACAAATGTGAAGGAAAAATGAACAAATTGGTTTTGTTCTGCAAAACCAACAAAATAAGCAACAAAATGAACCAAAATTAATAAGCAAAAAGAAAATAATCAAGTAAACGAGCAAAAATGAACAATATGATAAAGAAACGGAGCAAAACATGGTTAAAAAATAAATGAATAAAATAAACCACAAAAATTAACCAATGTCAAGGAAAAATGAACAAATCTGAAGGAAAAATGACCAACGTGAAGGAAAAAAGAACAAATATGAAGGAAAAATGAACAAATGTGAAGGAAAAATTAACAAATGCGAAGGAAAAATGAACAAATGTGAAGGAAAAATGACCAATGTAAAGGAAAAATGAACAAATCTGAAGGAAAAATGAACAAATCTGAAGGAAAAATGAACAAATGTGAAGGAAAAATGACCAACGTGAAGGAAAAATGAACAAATCTGAAGGAAAAATGACCAATGTCAAGGAAAAATGAACAAATCTGAAGGAAAAATGAACAAATGTGAAGGAAAAATGAAGAAATGCAAAGGAAAAATGAACAAATGTGAAGGAAAAATGACCAATGTAAAGGAAAAATGAACAAATGTGAAGGAAAAATGACCAACGTGAAGGAAAAATGAACAAATGTGAAGGAAAAATGAACAAATTGGTTTTGTTCTGCAAAACCAACAAAATGAGCAACAAAATGACCAAAAATTAATAAGCAAAAAGAAAAAAAAATCAAACAAACGAGTAAAAATGAACAATATGATGAAGAAACGGAGCAAAAAAGAAAATGAATAAAATAAACCACAAAAATGAACAAATCACCCCAAAAAAAGCTGAAATGAATCTGTTCTTTGACATAAAGTTATTCACTACCTCAAGTACTTTTATTTATGAGTACTTCTACTTCCTTTTACTCCAGTACTGATTCTACTCCCTGGTGTTTCCACCACACAGCTTCTCTTTACAAATATATGACAAAGGGTCAATTTGACCCGAACACGGACGAGGGTTAAATGAGTCCGTGTTTTAAAACGACTTCAGCCTGAAATATACATATGAAACATTGATTCCATTTTTGTGATTTTAACACTTTGAAGGCCAGTAGGATGACATAACACCGCAGAAAACAGCAAAGTGTGAAATTTTGTCTCGTGCTTTGACGGGGAAAATGCGGCGCCATCTGGTAATCAATATTTTTTGTTGATTTTGACTTATGTTCTTCATTATTTTGCTCATTTTCACTCATTTTCTTGATTATTTTGTTCATTTTCACTCATTTTGTTGATTATTTTGCTCATATTTAGTCATATTTTAATTATTTTGTGCATTTTCAATAACTTTGTTGATTATTTTGCTCATATTTAGTCATATTTTAATTATTTTGTGCATTTTCAATCATTGTTGTTCATTTTGGCTCAGTGTCTTGAAGGTTTGGTTCATTTTAACAAGTTCTCTCAATTATTGTGTTCATTTTTAATCATTTTATCCATTATTTTGTTCATTTTTATTCATTTTCTTTTATTAGCTGTTTATTTACTGCTTTGTGGTTGTTGACTTATTTTTGTCAACGTGTGTTTGTTTCTAAATGATTCGAGTGTCTGATTATTTTGTGTTATTTATTTATTTTGTCATTTTTGTTCATTTTTACTCAGTATCTTGAAGATTTGGTTCATTTTTATTAGTTTTCTCAATTATTGTGTTCATTTGAAAAAATTTTCTCCATTATTTAGTAAATTTTTAGTAATATGTTTTGATCATTTGAACTCATTATTTTGTTCATTTTAAAACAATTCTTGATTGTTGTGCTAATTTTTGCACATTCTCTTCATTATTTTGTTCATTTCAACACTTTTTCTTCAATATTTTTTTCATTTTAAAATGATTCTTGATTATTTTGTTCATTTTCACTCATTTTGTTAATTATTTTTCCTCATATTTAGTCATATTTTAATTATTTTGTTCATTTTCACTGATTTTTTTTTGTTCAGGTTTACTCAATGTCTTGAAGATTTGGTTCATTTTTTTCTAGTTTCCTCAATAATTGTGTTAATTTCTAATCATTTTCTCCATTATTTTAGCAATTTTTAGCAGTAATTTTGTTCATTTTAACACATTTCTTGATTATTTTGTTCATTTTCAATAACTTTGTTGATTATTTTGCTCATATTTAGTCACATTTTTATTATTTTGTTCATTGTCAATCATTGAGTTCATTTTTACGCAATGTCTTAGAATTTGGTTCATTTTTACTAGTTTTCTCAATTATTGTGTTCATTTTTACTCATTTTTGTCTCTATCTTGTTCATTTTCATTCATTTTCTTCATCATTTTGTTCATTTTAACACATTTCTTGTTTATGTTGTTCATTTTCAATCATTTTGCTGATTATTTTGCTCATATTTAGTCATATTTTTATTATTTTGTTAATTTTCAGGCATTCTCTAGATTATTTTGTTCTATATTTTTGTTCATATTTAGTGATTTTCCCGATTATTGTTCATTTTCATTCATTACTGATTATTATTCTTTAATTGTATTAATTTTTATTATTTTGTTCATATTTAATAATTTATCGATTTTTTTTAATATTTTGTTTATTTTCAATCTGTTTTTGTTCATTTTTACTCAATGTTTTGAGAATTTGGTTCATTTTGACAGATTTTCTCAATTATTGTGTTCATTTTTAATAATTTTCTCCATTATTTTTAAAATTTTTAGCAATATTTTTTGTTCATTTTTACTCATGTTCTCCATTTTGTGTTACTTTTCACTCATTTTCATCATTATTTTGTTCATTTTAACACATTTATTAATTATTTTGTTGATTTTCAATCATTTTGTTGATTATTTTGCTCATATTTAGTCATATTTTTATTATTTTGTTAATTTTGACTCATTCTCTAGATTTTTTTACTCATATTTTATTCATATTTATTGATTTTTCTGATTATTGTTCATTTTCATTAATTTATTCATTATTTTATTCTTCAATTGTACTCATTTTTGATCATGTTGTTCATATTTAATAATTGTGCTCACTTAGATCAATTTTTCTTCACTATTTTGTCCATTTTTAATATTGTTTTTTTCATTTTTACTCAAAGTCTTGAAGAGTTGGAGTTATTGTGTTCATTTAAAAAAATTCTCCATTGTTTTGTAAATTTCTAGCAATGTTTTTTGTTAATTTGACTCATTTTCTTCACTATTTTGTTCACTTTAAAACAATTCATGATTGTTTTGTTTATTTTCACACATTGTCTACATTATTTTGTTCATATTTTTACTCATTTAGTGATTTTTTAGCTCATATTTAGTCATGTCTTAATTATGTTGTTAATTTTCACTGATTTGTTGTTGATTTTTACTCAATGCCTTGAAGATTTGGTTCATTTTTACAAGTATTCTTTATTAGTGTGTTCATTTTTAATCATTTTCTCCTTTATTGTAAATTTTTAGCAATATTTTTGTTCATTTTCACTCACTTTCTTTATTATTTTGTTCATTTTAACACATTTCTTAATGAGTTTGTTCATTTTCAATAATTTTGTTGATAATTTTGCTCATAATGAGTCATATTTTTTATTATGTTGTTAATTTTCAGACATTCTCTAGATTTTTTTGCTCATATTTTTATTCATGTTTATTGATTGTTCTGATTATTGTTCATTTTCATTCATTTATTTATTATTTTTATTTATTATTTATTTGTTTATTATTATTATTTATTTATTATTATTCATTAAACGTACTCATTTTTGATCATTTTGTTCATATTTAATGATTTCCTCAATTACTTTGCTCATTTTTTGTGAATTTTATAGTTATTTTGTTCATTTTGAATCATTTTTGTTGATTTTTACTCAATGTCTTAAAGATTTGGTTCATTTTTACTCATTTCCTCCATAATTGCGTTCATTTAAAATAATTTTCTCCATGATTTTGTAAATTTGTTCATTGTTGGTAAATTTCGACTCATTTTCTCCATTATTCAGCTGTTTTTTTTTAAACGAATTTTCTCCATTATTCTGCTCATTTTTACTTATTGTCTCATTTATTCTGCTCATTTTTACTAATTTCCATTATTCTTCTCATTTTTACTCATTTTCTCATTTATTCTGCTCATTTTTACTCATTTTCTTCCTGTTCCTGCTGATTTTTCCTCATTTTCTGCATTATTCTGTTCATTTTTACTCATTGTCTCATTTATTCTGCTCATTTTTACTCATGTTCTCCATTACTATGCTCATTTTTAATCATTGTCTTGCTTATTCTACTAATTTTTCCTAATTTTCTGCATTATTCTACGTGTTTTTACAAATTTTTTCGATGATTCTGCTGATTTTTATTCAGTTTCTCCATTTTCTGCTCACTTTTACCCACTTTGTCCATTATTCTGCTCATTTTTACTAATTTTCTCCATTACTCTGCTCATTTTTAATCATCTCCCTTATTCTGCAAATTTTTCCTCATTTTCTGCATTATTCGGCGTATTTTTTATTCATTTTTTCCTTTATTCTGCTGCTCATTTTGAATCATTTACTCACTTATTCTCCTCATTTTTACTCATTTTCTCCATTACTCTGCTGATTTATACCTATTTTCGCAATTATTTTGCTAATTTTTGTCATGTTCTTCATTATGCTGCTCATTTCTACTAATTTTCACCAACATTCTGCTCATTCTAACTCATTTTCTCCATTATTCTGCTCATTTAAACTCATCTTCTCAATTTTCTGCTCTATTTTACTTGTCTTCTCCATTACTCTGTTAATTTTTAGTCATTTTCTCCTTTATTCTGCTCATTTTCACTCATTTTCTCCGTTATTCGGCTCAGTTTTACTCAATTTTTACATTGTTTTGCTAATTTATACTCATTTTCTCCATTTTTCTACTAATTTTAATCATTTTCTTTCTTATTCTGCTCATTTTCACTCATTTTCTCCATTATTCTGCTTATCTTTAGTCATTTTATCCATTATTCTACTGATTTTTACACATTTTTTTGCCATTTTTCTGCTCATTTTTAATCATTTTCTGCATTATTCTGCTCATTTTCACTAATTTCCTGCATTATTATGCTCATTTTACTCATTTTCTCTGTTATTTTGCTAATTTTTAGTCATGTTCTTCATTATGCTGCTCATTTTTACTCATTTGATCCATTTTCTGCTCATTTTTTCTTTACTCATTATTCTTTTTCCGGCTTTCTGCTCTCGTCCCCGTTTCCCTACTTGTTATGTCTGTTGTGTTTTTGTGTTCATTCTCTGTCGGAGTTTCCCCCCTAAAAATCCAAAACAACATGGAATTGAACAGCTGGACCTCGATGAAATTGACACACAGGAGACGGGTTGAGGGGAACCCAAGGTCGTCTGAGGACAGCGGCTGCTGGACACGCCGGAATCAGTGGATGCATGGGAACTTGTGTGTCTTTTGAGTCGCTGTCCACTGGGGATGTGATGGACATTTATCTATTCAGAACCATGATAACAGGATTTATGCTGATTGGTGTGGGTATTTTTCCTGGTTCTCGATACAGAAGAACAGACAGAGCTGTTCAGAGCCAATAAAGCTTTGTCTCAAATTATGCAGTTGGGAAGAGAATCTGGCAGCACAAACATGGACGATTTCTGAAGTAAAATCGAATGAGTGGGAAACAACACGGAGGTGCTGGGGTCTCTTAACAGAAGTGATCTCTGAAGTCTAGTACAAAAATATATCAAATTGGAGTTTGAGGAGATGAAATTCTTTTCTGCCTCTGGAAAGTGACTGGCTTGTCTTTGTTTTGTCTTTTCAGTTCCCTCGCTGGCCTTGAGTAGGATGTGCGTAATCTCCCCCTGGAAGTGGACGCTGCTGGAGAATGTGCTGCTTATCATCTCCCCCGCTTTCATAAACATATTGGTTGAAAGCTTGAAGAACTTTTCTGAAGGACATGTTGCCGCCAGGGTGAGACATCATGGCACTAAACATCTGACAAGTGCACTGGGAGGAGGCTTGATGCTTGACTGTGTCAAGGTGAACTTTTCTATGGACACACGTGACCATGAACCACCATGGATTTAACATCTGGACAATTTGCACTGAGGAAGGATTCTTGACTTTCTATCAGAACTGATAACACACAATGCATCCATTGATCATATGCACATTTTACATACACACCCCAACTCTGTCTGACCTGCTTTGTTAATGTGTAGGAACCGTTTGCTAAATGTGCAATAACAGGGTTATTTTCTACGTGTCCATAATTTTGCTCACCTTTTTGAGCCCAATTCTGGAAACTGTGCTTTTTTCTCTCTCTTCCCAGTGTACCCAACCCCCCCCCCCCCACACACACACACACACCCCCAACTGTGAAGATGGCTGCACACATGTTTGCTGCAGCCCACGCCCCCTCGGTGGGAGGAAGTAATTTTGTTGTTGATGTAAGCGCTGACAATGACAATAAAAGCTATTCTGATTCTGATTGTGATTTTCTCATTTATTCTCCTCATTTATATTCGTTTTCTCCATTATTCTGCTGTTTTTACTCATTTTTTCCATTATTCTGCTCATTTTATTCATTTTCTCCATTATTCTGCTAATTTCTACTCATTTTCTCATATCTTCTGCGAATGTTAATCATTTTCTCCCACATTCTGTTCATTTTGACTCAATTCTCATTCATTCTCCCCATTGTTATTCATTTTTTCCATTATTCTGCTGATTTGTAGTCATTTTGTCCATTATTCTCCTCATTGTTACTCACTTTGTCCATTATTCTGCTCATTTTTACTCAATTTCTCATTATTCTGCTCATTTTTAGACATTATCTCCATTTTTCTGCTCATTGTCACTCATTTTCCCAATTATTCTGCCAGTTTTTAATCATTTTCTATGTTATTCTGCTGATTTTAATCACTTTGTCCCTTATTCTGCTCATTTTTACTCATTTTCTTAATTTATTCTGCTCATTTTTAGTCATTTACACTTTTCTGCTCATTTTTACTCAATTTCTCCATTCCTTCGCTAATTTATACTCATTTTCTCCATTTTCTGCTGCTTTTTACTCATTTTATCATTCATCTTCTGATTTTTACTCATTTTGTCCATCATTCTACTCATTTTTACTCATCTTCTCCATTATTCTGCTCATTTTTATGCAATTTCTCATTCATTCTCCCCATTGTTATTCATTTTTTCCATTATTCTGCTGATTTGTAGTCATTTTGTCTATTATTCTCCTCATTGTTGCTCATTTTTTTCTTTATTCTGATCATTTTTACTCATTTTCTTCATTATACTGATCATTTTAACTCATTTTTTCCATTATTTTGCTCATTGTTACTCACTTTGTCCATTATTCTGCTAATTTTTACTCAATTTCTCATTATCCTGCTCATTTTTAGACATTATCTCCATTTTTCTGCTCATTGTCACTCATTTTCCCAATTTTTCTGCTAATATTTAATCAATTTCTCTATTATTCTGCTGATTTTAATCATTTTGTCCCTTATTCTTCGCATTTTTACTCATTTTCTTAATTTATTCTGCTCATTTTTAGTCATTTACACTATTCTGCTCATTTTCTCCATTATTCTGATCACTTTTAGTCATTTTCTCCTTTATTCTGCTAATTTTCACTAGTTGTCTTCAATATTTTGCTTATTTTTACTCATTTTCACCATTATTCTACTTATTTTACTAATTTTCTCCATTATTTCTCTCGTTTTTATTAATTTCTCCATTATTCTACTTATTTTCACTCATTTTTTCCATGATTTTGCTCATTTTTACTTATTTCCTACATTATTCTGCTCATTTTTTATCATTTTCTCCATTACTTTGCTAATTTTTACTCATTGTCTTCCATTATTGTGGTCAATGTCACTCATTTTTTAAATTTTTTCTACTAATTTTTGCTTATTTTCTACTTATTCTGCTCATTTTCACTAGTTGTCTTCAATATGTTGCTTATTTTTACTCATTTTCACCATTATTCTACTCATTTTTACTAATTTTCTCCATTATTTCTCTCGTTTTTATTAATTTCTCCATTATTCTGCTTATTTTCACTCATTTTTTCCATGATTTTGCTCATTTTTGCTTATTTTCTTCATTATTCTGCTCATTTTTTCTCATTTTCTCCATTATTCTGCTTCTTTTTACTTATTTTGTCCAGTTATTGTGCTCATTTTCACTACGGTAGTTGTCTCAATTATTTTGCTCATTTTTACTCATTTTCATCATTTATTCTGCTCATTTTTACTCATTTTCTCCACTATTTTGGCTCATTTTTATTCATTTTCTCCATTATTCTGCTCTTTTTCAATCATTTTTCTCCATTTTTTCATCAATCATTGTTTAATTTTTTCTGCTCAAGTTGCTTATTTTTTCCATTATGTTGCTCATTTTCCCCATTATTCTGATAACTTTTAAACATTTTCTCCATTATTCTGCTTATTTTTACTCATTTTCACCATTACTTGGTTGATTTTTACTAATTTTCTCCATTATTGTGCTCATTATTACTTATTTTTTCCATTCATTCTGCTCATTTTCACTAGTTGTCTCTATTATTCTGCTTATTTTTACTAATTTTCTCCATTACTTGGCTGATTTTTACTCATTTTCTCCATTATTCTGCTCATTTTTACCTATTTTTTCCATTCATTCATTCTGGTCATTTTCACTCATTGTTTAATTTATTCTGCTCTTTATTACTCATTTTCTACATTATTCTGCTTTTTTTCATTCATTTTTTCCATGATTTTGATCATTTTTACTTATTTTGTCCATTTATTCTGCTCATTTTCACTAGTTGTCTCCATTATTTTGTCTGTGAAGATTCTCAGTCATCCAGGTCATACTATCCAAGGCGTGTGGTTTTTTCTTCCATCGACTGGACTGGAAATTTGGTTGAAAACGTTTCGCCACCCATCCGGG
>JAQQAE010016497.1:0-11745 GCA_029823295.1 Pseudamia nigra
CTCCCTTGGAAAAAAGGTTTTTAATCTCAACGGGATCTTTCCTGGTTAAATAAAGGTTGAATTAAAAAAAAAATTCTATAGACGGATCTCCCAAAATCTCCTCATAAATCTCACACAGGATCTTTCATACGCAGCCCATGTTCAGCATTGTAATGTACAGTCTCTCTTTCTGTGTATCTGTTGTTGGTCAGGGACATGCAGAGACCTTTAGAAGGGCAGGTGGTCAACTTTACAAAAGGGGCACATTGAACAAAATTTTATCCCACCATCATTTTCACCAAAAACTGTTATATTGCGTGAATCATAATCCAACATAATATAACATAATCAAACAACATCCTATATCATTGTCCCCTGTCTGATAAAATGATTTGCAATTCTGCCTTACATGGGCAAACTGCCGACACCTCAGTATCTCTCAATCATGTTCCATTTCAAAGAAATGTACTCTGTGGCTTATGTTTGAATCATTTGTGGTTGTCATTTACTGTATTATGTAAGCCAGTGATTTTTTAAAAATTGTGTTTAAGGGTGTATGTAATGATACACAGCAAGACTAGGAAATATGTGATAGAATATGTTATGGTGTAGATGCTCCTTCATTCTGATGCAATCTGTGTGCTGTGTCAGAAAGACTATATTAGCTCTATTTTTAATCACTAAATTATCTCAAGTTTTATATGTTCTTCTTAACAAATGCAGGATTGTACTGAAGCTAAAATGAAATTAAGAAAATAGTTCCACTAGTCAAAAGGGCAGGTGCTTGAGGAGGTTCTATTTTCTGGCCCCCATTGTGTTGTGGTATAGAGTAAAGAAACAATAAAAACTAAAACAAAATCTGACAGATTTATAATTTTTTATATTATTTCAGCTTGCAGTTTGCAGTAAAATTCAGAGCAAGCAAATTCAAAACATCATCGCCTCATCCCTGCACCCATAACAGTCTTTGCCAAATGAAACACAATTTTCACAGTGCAATGTGCAATGCACCATCCGGTTCACTGAGATAAGCAGGCTTCTAGTTGGGGGTAGTAACCACTGCATCTCTTGCCATATGTGCTTATTATACATTCACCCTTAAAGCTGAAGTGTAGAAGTATTCCAGAGTTTTAATTCAATTTAACAAAGGGAAAAGATGGTCACTTGTAGAAACAGTTTACTACTTGGTATATGTGTAAACGGTATATTCTACAGACTCAAATCATCACTAATAGAGAAAGCAGTCATGATATTTGCATGCATGTCCCTATTCCAAAAAGCACACTCTTAAGTAATGAGTAATGTAAAAATGAATATTCCACAATAACCTATTCATATGTTTGCAAATCCCACATTTTTAATGTTAAAAATATGTGTGTCTCTTCCTCTGACCAGAATTTTAGAGTTTCCTTGAGGCGGATGTCTGTGCCAGTTGGCAGTAAACAGGGGGCATGTGTCTCAACCTGTGAGAAAATCCACAAATGAGATGCAAATAAAAACCTTCAGGCCTTTTTGTTTATTTTTGTTATTTTTATTGTGCAATAATACAGAAGGCATCCCAACTGGAAAATACGTCAAAGAATTATGTAGTAATTATGTAGTAATATGTAGAATTATGTAGTAAACAAAAAAAGTGTTTACCCACAATACATTTTGTTTTTTACATTACAAGTAGCCACATTTTGCTTTGATGGCAGCTTTGCACAATCATAGCATTCTCTCATCAGTTAATTTGTGTCATTTCTTTTCTTATTAATGTGCTTTAGACTATCATTTGTCTTGTACATGGGAAAGGTGGGTACAGAGTCAATAGCCATATCAGTGCCACTACAACTACTGTACAAATCCATATTATGGCAAGAAACAGTTAAGTAAATATAAAAGCCCCCAAGTGCAGTTGAATGAATACAGTAGTCTTGGATATCCAAACCAAACATTGTCTTTACATGATATAAGTCAATTTCAGAATGTTGCCATGTTCTTCATAATCATATGATTGGACAGGTAAAATAGATAGCATACTGTAAAATGGAGAAGATGTCACAATCAAGTTTGAAAAACTCAAGTTTACAGTTGCAAAAGTGCAAAGCAGTGGTTTGTTTTTAAAAATTGTTAAAGCAGCGTGATTTTGCTGATGACAGAAGTGAAAAAGGAAGAAAGAGGCTCCGATCGCTGATGCAAGAAGCAGCCTCTAAAGAGCACGGAGCAGTCTGTCCTCCTTCTCCAACTTCATGTCAAAGGTCAAGTACAGCTGGCATGAGAAAAGCTCAGTTCAGTGCCAATGGAGGGAAAGAGTTCACTTATGGTTTAATTAGTACAAAGAGAGGAGGGCCGATAGAAGCAGCCCATTGATACTGAGCAGAGAAATGCTGAAATGTGTGATTGAACGTGTCAATTTTGAGGCAAAATTAAGAGGAGAATAAGACTTGAATAGTGTTAGATTGTTTTTATGTTATCTTCATAGATAATGTCTTCTCATCATCTGGATTCTCTTTGTTTATCAGTGTTGCTTGTTGGGTGACAATTATTCAGAGATTCCTTAATAGAGGAGTGTTGATTGGGGATTCTTAATCTGAACACTAGCAATAAAACAATGTGATTTGAAAGGAGGAAATGTGAACTGATGAGTTTAAACGTAATATGGTACAAAGATGTAGCTAGAAAAACTTTAGTCCTTTATGAAGGCAGTGATTGTTGGTTTGTCAATAAATGTATGAAAAACAAATTCAAGTCTTTAAACTGAACGTTCCTCAAAGATAAGATGTGAATTGGTAATTTCACCTTCTATGGTGTAGAACAGATTTATAGGGTTCCCAGGGTCTGAATATATTTCAGTGTGTAAGTGAAATGATACAGTGCTTATGCTGAACATCTGAGACCTTAGATCCCTCAGACAGCACTGGATCAAGAACCTTCATTCATCCAAAGCCAAAAGAACCACATGGGCTGAAGATTACCGCGGCAAACCTTTCCAAGCACTTCAATGTGGATTTACAAATACCTGTTCAAACTTTACTGTGCCATAAAGAAGCCTTATGTAAACTGTGTCCAGAAGCAGTATTGACTTCTCTGAGCTCTCAGGCATCTGGGTCGGATCAGTGGAAACCTGATCCAGTGTCTGACATTCAGTATTCACATGTTCTGGGGGAAAATGGACACTTAGTGCTCTAGACCAAAGATGGAAATGGTGACTGGATACTGTTTTCATCCCAAGTCATGATTACAATCATGTTTCAAATGACATTGTTTATTACTATTCTAACTCATTATTAAATTTAATTTAATTTTTTTTTTGTTTGATGAACATGTCCAATGTCTGTGTGGTCCTGTGTCTGTGCTGTTAACCCCAGGTGACAGCCTGCAGAAAGTGTGGTTGTGCTGGAGGTTTCCTCTCCCATTAAAGTCACACAACCAACCCCGAGAGGTTCTGTTTTGTTTGCTCTGCGGGTAGGTTTTTAAGGCTTCCGATAATCTTTAATTATGATTGGCACTGCAATGCTGTGAAAAAGTATTTGCCCCTGTCCTAATTCCTTTTGTTTGTTTGGTTGGGTATTTGTTTGGTAGATTTTTCATGCTTAAAAATTTCAGATCTTCATAGAAATGTTCAAATTAGACAAAGATAACCCAAGTAAATTCAAATGCAGTTTTAAATGATTATTTTATTTATTAAGGGAAAAGGCTACACAAACCTATTAACTGGTTGTGCCACCTTCAGGTGTAACAACTGCAATCAAGTTTTGTGATTTTTGTGAACTGGTAATAAGTCACTGTGGAGGAATTTTGGCCCTCTTTTTGCAGAACTGTCTTAATTCAGGAACTTTGTTTCCAAGCATGAACAACCTGTTTAAGGTCATGCCACAGCATCTCAGTCGGATTTAAGTCCAGACCTTGACTAAGTCAGTTTTTTTTTTTTGAGACAGATTTTTTGAGGCAGAGATGGACTGTGATTTCTGGCTTAGAGCAGAATTCATGGTTCCATAAGTTACAGCAAGCCATCCAGGTCCTGAAGCAACAAATCTGCCCCAGACCATTACACTACCACCACCATATTTGACTGTTGGTATGATGTTCTTTTCATGAAATGCTGCATTTGTTTTACACCAAAAACTTCAACTTTGGTCTTTTTGGTTTTTTGAAAGTCTTGGGAATCATCAAGATGGTTTTTTGCAAATACAAAATTAGCCTGTGTGTTCTTGTTGGTCAGCCGTGGTTTTCAACTGGGAACTCTTCCATGGATCCATCCATGGAGTCATTGATGCACTCTTGGAGTAATTTTAGTAGGCCAGCCATTCCAGAGGAGTGTTCACCGCTACTCCAGGGTATTTCCATTTGTGGATAATGGCTCTCATCGTGGTTGACTGGAGTCCCAAAGCCTTAAAAAATGTTTTAACCCTTTCCAGACTGACGGATGTCAATGTCAGTGTCATCTGTTTTTGAATTTCTTTACATTGCAACATGATGCAAGTGATTTCTTTATCCGACAGGTCTGGCAGTAATCAGACCTGGGGGTGGTTAGTTAAACTGAAATCAATTTTCCAAAAAAATTGTTTGTCAAACCTGGTTAATTCATGATTTAACAAAAGGAAGACAAATACTTTTCAACGCAGGGCCATGTGTGCAGAGGTGCTGCATGTCACCAGGCAACTGCCTGTCCAATGGGGGCCCCCAGAGGCCTGACAAACACTAAACAGCAGTTTTGTTGGGTTATTTATAATATAATGGAGATGAAAGCTGGTTATAGAGCCTTTTCAATTTTTGCTTAGGGCCCCAATAGACCCAAGAATCGCCACTGCATGTAGGTGTGGTCATGTTTCCTCCTTAATAAATGACATCATCAATTAAAATTGCATTTTGTATTTATTTGGGTTATCTGTCTAATAGTAATAGTTGTGTGATGATCTGAAACATTTATGTGTGACAAATACACACAAAAAGTAAGAAATTAGGAAGGAGGCAAATAAGTTTTCACAGCACCGTATACTCTGACTCATGTAGACTTGGTGCTGTCTTCAAAAAATGATTTCTTCCATTTGGCATTCATGTGTGTTTGCCATCAACAGAGCCAGTCAAGAAATGTCAGAAAGGCTTTTCTTTGTGAGGAAGATAAATATTTCACCGTCTCTTGCTGTAACATTGTCAAAGAAATGCAGCTTTCTTCTTTTGTGGTAAACAGACATCTTCACAGTAACAAATACAGGGTGATGGATGCCTCCTTCAGGGATGTTAAGTCCATTTCTGCCTGGGTGTGTAACTGTCTTGGCTGGAAGATGTTTGGCCTGAAGAAGATGCCAGTGATGGATGCAGCAAACACTCACCACTTAAAAGAGAGAGAGAGAGAGAGAGTAACATGCTGCAGTTGGGAAAATAACTGCCTGGGGAGACGAATGCTTGTGCCACTTTAAGCTAGCATCACATCTCAGCTCTCAAATCCATTAAACTGGGATCATCTTCTGACTTGCGAGATAGAAGCAGGAATATGGTACTTCAGACACACAACAGTGCTTTCCTGACATTTATTTTACCATCAGATATTTGCAGAGCTTCTACCTTCTACCCCTGAATTCACAAGAATTGAAAGTGTGTGGGCGGAGAGGATAAATAAAGTAGCCCTCTTTTCCAGTAGGCAGTTTTATAATGTTGTTCTTTTTCAGTAAAAATACTGACAATTCTGCTTATCTGTAATATGATGAGTATTGCTCCAGTTTTTTGTATTTCAGAATTTCAGATGTTGTACCTTTTGTCCATAGGTCAGGTGTCAGCAGCCTTTACAATCTAAGGAGCCATTTTCGGCAGAAAGGGAAAAAAAATATGTTGAGAAAAAACCACATGAAATTTGACACATTTTAGTGGGCAACATGTTAACACCAATTTGTTTTTACCTCTCCCACGGAGGTAATGTGATTACATTGGTTTGTCCCATTGTTGGCAGGATTATGCAAAAACTGCTGGACAGATTTTGATGACATTTTCACCAGAGGTAGCCCTGGGCCAAGGATGAACACATTAAATTTTAGAAATGATCCGGGTCAGATTGAGCTTTCTGGATTAATGTTTGCTACAAACTGAGATTGAGTTGGATCATCTTGAAATCATTCTCATGATGATTCTGTCTCATTTTCTCTCTCATCTTCATGTAACTGATCAAAAAATAGAGAATTCAGGAAGAGCTTCAAAGGCAAGAGAATGTGCAGGAAGAAAATAAGGCCCCCAAACGTCTCACAGATTGGCTACATGTGGAGCTGATGCAGAAAGACTTCAGTCTAAAGGAAGTGATAAAACAACAGGCTTCCAGTCAAGGGCAGGCAGCAAATGCCAAAGCAGAATACCTCCTGGCAGATCTAACTAAAACCAAGCAGAAACTTCACCAGGGTCTTTTCCAGTGGGAGGAGTGGAAAAAAGCTGGCAGTGACTTGCTCAAAAAAAAGACAAAGAAATTGAAGCCCTCAGAGCCAGTCTGAAAACTGCGGAACAGCAACTGAGAATTAAGTCAGAACTAAGTTAATGCCATGGAAAGAAAAATGCCATAGTTAAAGAAAAGGAGGAGAAAATGAAGTCCCTGCAAGCAGCTCTGAAGACAGCCAATCAGGAGCCTATCCCAACTGACTAAGGCCGGCCGCACACAGAGAAACGCAACTCATCTCAACTCAACGTACTGTAACTGGAAATCGGCTTTATGTGCGGCAGTTCCCGACCCAGATTTTTCAGACTCGATGACACCCCGACAGAAATCGCGCCAGGACTCAGTCTCGGCAATGTGCAGCGGTCATGACTCCAACTTGGCGACTTTTATCATTGGTGGACATGTGTGTGTCACAACCGGTCACAACGCAATCAATGTTTACAGTGAAGTTCCCAGGCGTGCATCGTGTTGTCAGTCTGCAGCTGTCAATCAATCAATCAATCAAACTTTATTTATATAGCACCAATCATAATCTCTAGATTATTTCTAGGCGCTTTACAATTCAAGGCCGAAATCTTATGACTATACAGAGAGTAAACCCAACAGAACCACCGAGAGCGAGGTTCCTTCAATCATGGCAGATCAGTCACGTTTCTCTATGTGCGGCCGGCCTAAGACCCAACGCCGGGCGGCAGGGCCCTTCTGTGTGGAGTTTGCATGTTCTCCCCATGTCTGAGAGGGGTCTTTCCAGGCACTCTGGCTTCCTCCTACAACCAAAAACATGCACTAGGTGTTAGGTGAATTGGTCACTCTAAATTGTCCATAGGCATGAATGTGAGCATGAATGGTTGTCTCTATATGTCAGCCCTGCAATGAACTGGCAACTCATCCTGCCTTCACCCCAAGTCCGCTGGGATAAGCTCCAGCATCCCCCCCAACCCTTGCAAGAATCAAGGGGTAGAAAATGGATGGTGACCAATTAACCAAATAGTGACCAATTAACCTAACCCCTAGTGGACGTTTTTGTTTGCTGGAGAGAACCCATGCAGATACGGGGAGAACATGCAAACTCCACACAAAAAGGCCCCGCCAATCGGCATTGGGATCAAACCTTCTAGCTGTGAGGCATGAGCGCTGCCCACTAATTTTGCCATTATTTTGTTCATTTTTCTTTTCTTTTTTTTTGTTATTTTGCTCTTTTTCTTGTAAATTCATATTTTCACATCAGCTGTGTAGAATCTCATTCTTTTTGATACATTTCAGCTCATTTTCAGCCCAAAAACTGGTGCTGGTTGAACTTGTTTGGAACATGCTGCAGACCCAAAATTGAGCAATCACTGCAAAAAAGTAAATTTAAAGCAAATGTTACTAGCATTGCGTAATTTTCTATTTTTTCTGTTTTTACTCCTGACTGAACTTCATTGAAAGTGGGGTTCAGATAAACACACATACACAGAATGGTGATATCAAGGTTGCCATGGTGACGTCGTTGCCTTGGTGACATCATAGTCAGAGATCAAAAGGCTCCATTCTGCAGGCAAAAAAGTAGCCTGTTTTGTTTTAGGCAAGATAGCCTTAATTGTCATTGTACACACAGTTATACATCCAGTTATACAAAAGCTGAGCAGAAAACAGGCACACCTGTTTACTGAGACGGTGAGTCAACACAATTGATTTTCACTTCTCAATTTCAGTCTGAGAGCATGTTGTTTGGACTTAAAAACATAGCGTTTATGGGACAGTTTCTTTCCAGCATTTGTGGCTCACCCAGCTCCAAGATGCCCTGAAGAAAAAGTTTACAGAAATTGTTGTAACTGTCCAAACTGTTGTCATCCAGCAAACCCATTAAGTCCCAATAGCCCTAACCCCAATCACCATTACAGTGGTAATTGATGGACTACGACCTGCCCTTAAGCCCCATCCCTATTACCCATAACCTCTAGAAATCCCACCACACTTTAAGCACCCACTGACACCTTATTTGTTCAGATGACTGAAATAAATTATTGACATTGTGATTTTCCTTTTTAAATGTAAAGCATGACAGAACTTACTTCAGTATACAAAATCTAAAGCACAGAAAAAAAAAACATAATGAACAAAAACATTAAGAGAATGAGTAAAAAGGAACAAAATAATCAAGAAAATGAATAAAAATGATCAAAATGTGTTTAAAGACCCTTTTTTATTCTCTAGCATTTAAATCAGACTGAGCGATGGAATTTCTGCTGATTTGTATTTTGTTCCTTTTGTTATTTTTGTGTTATGTTTGTTTTCATTGCTGCTGGTTCCCCTTTTAATACATTATTTGTATTTTATTTATTGATTTTAAGTGTGTGTTGCACTTGGTTCAACATCTGTTGTTTTCAAATGTGCTTATAAAGTTGACTTGACTTGACAATAATGAGTAAATATGAGCAAAATATTCAAGGAGAAACATTCAAGAAAATGAAAATAAGTGATCAAAATACACCAGAAAATAATTACAAGAAATAAATAATGAAGAAAATTAATAAAAACATCAAAATGATTAAGAAAATGAGTAAAAATGAACCAAATAACCAAGACAATGAGTAATAACTATAAAGCACTCAGAGAGTAGACCTCTGCCAAGCAGCTCATTTCCACCCATTTGTTTAGCAACTTGTACTGTGTGGGCTGACGTTGTGCTTGAGTCACTCTCTGCCACACATTAAGTGGCTCCTCTTAACAGAGAAAGGGGTTAACATGTCTACACATCCCATTTCTCTCACTCGCATTACAGTCCGTTTGTGCTTCTGTCAAACTCTCATTAGGCCCCGTTAGCATCATGAACGGGTTGGAGTGGCTAGAGGCATTGGTTTCAGGATTCCAGTGTCTCGAGAAGCACAGACTTTTATTAAATAATCAAATAAAAACTGCATTGCGCATGGAGGTAGCTCTCTTTTTAAGCATGCATTAGTCCTCAGCTTGTGCCGACGTGAACATGGCCATAACCACCATTCAACTATTGCTCCCTCGCTCTCACTCTACTACTCACGCCTTATGCACACAAGTAACATACAGCCCTGACCCTTAAAGAGGACATGTCACTCATACAACACATTAGCCTAACTTGACAGTTTGATTAAAGAATCATTCAAAAATGTCATGGATCCAGACAGTGATCCGAATCACTCACAGTCTTATCGATTGGTCCTTCTGCCATTTCCAACATGTCCTGAAAATTTCATTAAAAAGCTATTTGTGACTTTTTGAGTAATCCTGCCAACTATCTAACAGACAAACACCGACAAAAGTATAACCCTGCCTCCCCCTGGCAGATGTAATAATTTGGTAAAAGAAAATAGCACACTGTGTAATGTTCTGCTAAAACCTGGTAATATTTTAAACCTTAAACAGAGGTGTGTAGAGTAAATAGAAACAGTATTCAAGCAAAAGTGCTTTTAATTTATAATGCTTATGACTCAAGTAAAGGTAATTATTCATAAAGAGAAATAACAGTAAAAAGTGTCCATCAAAAACTACTCAAGTAGTGACAGACTTCATAACATGAAATTTATTAGATATATTGCCTTCAAATAAGAATTTGTCATTTTTGTTCTTATTTCCATTATTATTTTGATATTTTGTGGTCTTTTGTTGCTTATTTTGTTAATTTTTAACTTGTTACTTATGTTGACTTATGTCCAGATTTTTATCATGTTTTTCATTTCAACGTTATTGAATGGATTTTGATGAAATTTTCAAGAAACGTTTGAAATGGGACAGGGAACAGATGGTTCAGTTTTGGTGGTGATCCGAATCACCATCTCAGTGCACAGCATTTTTTGCGCTGACTAATCAAAAATTGCTGTGCACTGGCTTGAAGCAATTTCCTGGAAGCGAGGAGGGACTTTTCAGATTATGGGGCTGAATGCTGATTGGTGGAACAAATAGTGTTTTGCTGTTCCATACACAGAAGCCAGTATGCTGCTGCAAACTTGTTTATCATTTCTACAAGCTACACTTTGTTTGTTGAGCATATGGAGAGTGGACCAAAAAATGAAGGGAATCTATGAGAAGTGGTGGGATGATGAGGTCCTGGATCTTGGCAGCATTTTTGCTGAAGAAGAAACAGAGCAGGACTTTGAGTCGCGACTTGACACGACCTAGTGTCAGGGGAAATAGCCAACAACCTAGCGGAGCTTAATGTAGGAACAGTGGGCAATGACCCAGGCTGTTCAATGAGGCCGATGCAGAAGTAACTTTGAGTTGTAATACCGCATTTTCTTGCTGGGGAACTGTTCGTTCAGCTCCAAGAAGCCTTTTCCCCATAGAGATACTGTACATTGGAGTTCTATCAGAAAATGAGTCACTATTTATTTTTTTATTTATAGAACTATATTAATCCCTTGCAGAAAATGTATCTGATTTGTTAATGGCACACAGTGCATGGTTTTTGAGTACAGGGGAAACCGGAGTACCCAGAGAAACCCTGAACAGCCACACAGAAAGGCTCTGTGTCTACCCTGGGATTTCAATCCACAACCTTGATGCTGTGAGGCATGTGTGCTTACCACTGCACCACCGTACCACACACTACGGTCTTGAACGTTTTATTCGGACCCTCTAATTAGTGATCTGGTCTAAGTTTTTGCTCTGTTTGTAAGATATTGCTGCAACTAATCTGACAAACCACTGCTGTGCTGGGGTTTGACTGATATGTCACTATGATAATTCAACTTCCTAGTGGAATCAGATCAAGTCAGACCTTTGTAGCTTCTATTTATTCAATATGGACATACTTTTTTTATTTGATGCCCCCTTATTTTTTATTATCTAGGTGTGTAGATGGGGTATAATTTACTTGCACTTGCATGTGTGCTCTATTATTTATTCTCTGTGTCAACACTGTATGCTGCTGTTACGAAGGAATTTCCCCAGAGTGGGAAAAATAAAGTCTCATCTTATTTACCTGAGATACAATCGACTGCAGTTTCTGGGTAAGTGTTTACACTAACAACACTGTAATATGACTTTGTTTGGCACTGCATGGTGAAGTTTTACCACATCAGTAAGCTAATGGCTAGTATTAGCTTTCCCATAAGTCCCCCAGAATGATATGCTTCGGTAGGGTCACCACCGTTCATCCAAATATGTTTACATCCTGTTTTTGGCTCCAAGATGTCGTCCCGATTGGCCTCAAAATGGCAGTTTAGAAACTAATGGGTGACGTCATGGTCACTTTGTCCACTAATACACTGCCTGGCCAACAAAAAGTTGTCATCTGGATTTAACTAAGCAAATACAGTAAGAGCATTTCCACATGCACAATGCAAAAGGAACTCAAGGGATTGGGACTGAACAGCTGTGTAGCCTCAAGAAAACCACTAATCAGTGAGGCT
>JAQQAE010016498.1:0-11745 GCA_029823295.1 Pseudamia nigra
CATGTTCTCCCCATGTCTGCGTGGGTTCTCTCCGGGTTCTCCAGCTTCCTCCCACAACCAAAAACATGCACTAGGGGTTCGGTGAATTGGTCACTCTAAATTGTGCATAGGCATGAATGTGAGCGTGAATGGTTGTCTGTCTCTATATGTCAGCCCTGCAATGAACTGAACTAAAGAGCTGAGGGACCATTCATCTTGGTATCAGCACTCAGTTCAAAACCCAGCATCTGTGATGGTATGGGAGTGCGATCCTACATCAAGCAAGAATTGGAAAACACCATCAGGACGCAGAACACAGCGGATTCTCCTTTAGCCAATCAGGACACAGAACACAATGCGCATTCATACGCTGTTAAAAAAAAAAAAAACATGAAAATTGCACTAAAAAAAATCTGCAAAACAGCGAGGCCACGACAGGTGAACTGCAATATAGTGAGGGACCACTGTATTTCAAAACAGTATTATATTTGTATTTCAACAACTGTATGTCAAAAACTGTATTATAAAACTGATAATATAGAGTCATTTCTATCCTTGGTTGCAGCTGTAGGTGTCCTCACAGCAGTTTTACAGATGTCTCTTTTATTATTGTGTTCTATGGGGAAAATGCTCTCTGGGTCAGAGTGCAGTATCAATGAATGACCACTGGGAGAATCAGTTTCAAAGCTTAGCAGCGGCCTGGTTTGCGGTTCTTATGATACTTCCATGCTAACTACACACGTTAACATATCCCATAACGTACTCTCCTGAGGTCACATGACATTGAAAACCAATCATAATCCCCGATGCAAACTGTATAGAGTAACATTCCAGAACTCATCAGCTCATACATGAACATTCCTGTGAATACTACACTCTTACAAAAGGGTGGTAAACCTGACCCTAACTCAACTTTTTTGAAACATGTTGCTGGTATCAAAGCATGTCATTTCCGAAACAATTACATTTCTAAGTTTCAGTCTGTCTTGTGCAATTTCCATTTAAATATTGGGTTGTAATGTTTTCCAAATCATCACACTCTGGCTTTATTTCATTGTTTCATTCATGGCTGAGCTTTTGTGGAAATACATGCATGTGTACGTGTGCTCGTGTCGCAGTCATGAAATTGTTCTGCAGCTCATTCACACAAGGGAGCAGAGCCAGAGATCATTTTCAGTGCTTCACATGAAGGAGCATTAATCCAATTCAAACAGCTCCGAGGAGACGGCGCTCTAATAACTTATAGTGACTTAGGATTTGTTTGTGTTTGTAACAGTACACTGAAAGATTAATAACCCCAACAATAGGAGGAAGACAACCCTCCTCTCCCCTTCCGCACAAACAAGGAAAACACGCAAGAAATTGATGTGTAAAGATAACTGAAAAACAAATTAGCCAGTGGCATTGTATTTAATTACACATTACTTCTGTCGCTGCTTCCGTTCTGCCCCTGATTCGCTCATATTTCTCAGTTGCCTCAGGCTTTAGAGAAACGGCTTCATCAGGAGCAGGATCCTGATGAAGGGGGGGTTGTCTGCTTCAACGTTAGAAAAATTTGTTTTTATATTACTCATGGCGTGTTACTGACTGGTGGGTTTTGCTTTTATGTCTTATAGTATTTTTGTAAATGACTGTTTTTGGGTCATTTTTTGGCCATGTTTGTTATTTTGTGGATTTTATTGTTAATTTTCTTAATTCTTTTGTGCGTTTGGGGATTTTTTTAATACATATTTATTGTTATTTTGTTTATTTCTTCATTTGTGTTCATGTTTTGGATAATTTGTTCATTTTTATTTTTTGTTGGTTACTTTGTAGATAGTTTTGTTCATTTTTGGTCAGAATTTATTATTTTATTCATTTTTTCTTTATTTTTTGGGATTTTTTTATTCTTTATTCAGTTTTCTTGGCTATTATGTTCATTGTGTGAATATCTTGCTTATTTTTTTTACTTTGTTTTAATTTATTTTCTGGATATGGATGCTCATTTTTTTATGTACTTTGTTTTTTTTTTATCATTTTTTGTGTTTTTTCTTTTATTTTTAGTGGTTCTTTTGTTATTTTTTTTCTTCATCTTTGTTTGTTTTTTGGATATATTGCTCATTTTTTATTTACTTTGTTCTTTTTTGGTATATTTTGTTTGTTTTTTTAATGTTGTTTGGTGGATGTTTTGTTGCTGGTTATATTGCTCATTTCCTGTCTATTTTCCTTGATATTTTGTTCATTTAAAATATTATTTTATTTCTTTTCTCCGCATTTTCTTGTGTATTTTATTGATTTTTTAAAAATTCATTTGCTCATTTTTGTAATTTTTCTGGATTATTTTGCTCACGTATTTTTTTGTCATGTATTTACTGTTTGCCATGTTGTAGTCATTTTCTATTACATTTTTTTGATTATTTTGTCCCTCTGTCTTTATTTTTGCTCATTTTATCTGGGCTTTGTGCACTTCTTTGTTCGTTTTCTTAATTATTTTGTATACTTTGTGGATCATTTGGCTTAATTTTTCTTATTTTCTTTGCTTTTTTAAATTCATTTTAGGTCATTATCTTGATTATTTTTCTTAATTATGGGGATGATTTTGTTCATTTTTTGCTCATTTTCTTGATGATTTAAATTTTTATTTGCTTCTTATTTGGTTATTTTGTTTTTGTATTCCTCGTTGTTCTTCATGCTGTCAGAATGTTGGTTATTTTCTCTTTTTTAGTTGTTTCTTCCATTTTTATATATATTTGCTCATTTTGTGAGTATTTTGTAAATTGTTTTGCTCATTTTCTTCAGAGTTTTATTATTTGTTATTCTTTTTTGATTGTTTTGTTTATTTATTTCTCATTTTTTTGTTCTTGTTCTTTTTCTGGATAAGGATTTCATTTTGTTGTTTGATTTCTTAATTTTTTTCATATTTTGCTCATTTTTCTAAAGATTCTTTTCATTTTTACTCACTCAGCTTAGCTTCAACCAGAGTTACGGGTTCATTTCGTTTTTGCTCAAAGAGCCTACGACACATGAATTCACCTTTACTTCGCTCCTTGATTTTTTTTTTTTTTTTGCCCACCATACAACAGATCCCTCTCATTCCTGCTCAGCTGCAAAGATTAAATGGGTTCTCTATCGATTGCTCTTTTGTAATGCACCAGCCTCTCCAAAGAAATACCAAAAGCATGTCATCACCTTGCCTCAAAGAAGGGGCTGGAGGCTGAAAAGGGAGCGGATTTTGTCTTTAAAGTTAGATGTATTTTTTAATGCACAGGGACTTTTTGCTCAACTAGATGAAGCGACCCACCAGGGAGCAGAGGAGGATTATCATCTTGTCTGGGGCAGAACTCTTTAAGTTCAGGAGAACTTTCGTAGAATCCAAACCGGGCAAATGTGGTCATATAAGCATGTAGACCGATGTAATAGAAGCGCTGCCTTAGTAGCAGCTAATGGGACTAAAACATGCACTTTTTTCACTGTTTTCAAGACTTAAAGACAATAATAACAATAACATATTGAAGAAATTGGGGGAAAAAGAAAAAAGAAATTAAACAAAACAGAAAAAAGGAAAAAGAAAAATCCAGACATGAACCCCAGATTGACAAGGAAATAAATAATATTAACAAAAATTAGCAAAATGAATAAAAGGATAACTAAAGTAGTTGACCAAATTAGCAAAAAGGGAAAAATAATCCTAGCAAATGAACAACACTGAACAACATAATAAAGGTAATTGGACAAAACAAGCCATACAATGAAGAAAAATTAAAAAATAATAAATCATATGCCAACAAACAACATAATCAAGAAGCTGCATAAAATAATTCAGAATATTAAGGAAACTGAAAGCCAGATTAACAAAATAATGAATAAGATAATGAACAAAAAGCATAAAGTAATAAAAAAAACAATGCAGACACAAACCCAAAAATGAAGACTAATAAATAATATTAACAAAACTGAACAAAATAAACAAGAATATGGTCAAAATAACTGACAATTTAGCAAAAATGGAAATACTACGCAAGCAAATTCACAAAAATGAACAAAATGATCAAGATAACAAGCAAAATAATCCACACAAGAAAAGTGAAAGGTAATAACTAATCTTAAGAAAAATTAACAAAAAAAGAATAAAACATTGATGAAATGAACAAACATACTTAACTTTTAAAAAAATCAACAAAATAATTACGAAAATCTGCCAAGCAAATAACAAAATGAGTAAAACATTTACAAAACTTCAACAAAACAATCCAAACAATAAACAAAAGTCAAAATGGAAATAGAAAAAAAAAAAAAAGAAAATAATCAGCAAAAAATGAATTAAATCAATTACAGTGTAATCTTTCCCTCCCACATCCTACAGGTCATTCAAAATCCTACCAGACACTTGACAGCCCACTCAGAATGAGTCTGTGAACCACTGTGGGGTCCACACCCACCGGTTAAATGAAGCAAGGCCTTTTCTTCTTCACCAGCAGAGCAGTGGCAGCATGCAGGACGTGCCGATCATAAAACAGGGAGCCCGTCTGGTGTGAGACAGGGATACAACAAAAGAAGGAACCCTCAATAATTGCAGAGGGATAATACACTAGTTGGAAGTATCCGGGTCAGTCACAAAGGAAAATGACGTCAGCTGTGGTCAGACCGTGTTCCAGACCATGGTCACGCTTTGAGTGTCTGCCATGGACCCTCCAACACAGCTGTAGCCAAACATCACTGGCGCAGCAGCTGTGTGCATGGTGACAAATCACAGCAGTAGAGCAACAATGGCAATCCGAATGCAAATGAAGCCCCCTCCGCAGCTGTAAGGATGGCTGGGGGCACAGCCAGGCGGGATCTGACTCCGCGTGCAAACAGGCGGAAGTATGCAAACACACCCTGAAAGCACAGACACACACACACACACATACGTGGATTTACACAAGCTTAGAAACACAGACATGCACATTCTCTCTCTCTCACACTTATTTGCTTCATCTGTACTTGCCAGCGACTTAGTGCACTGCACCATGTCCACCCCCCACCCCCATCTATTCCCTCCCTCCTTCTCCCTTTCCATCCCACAGGAGCTCCCTCCTAAGCAGGTGTTAGCCGATTTCTTTTCCCTTAGGTAATTCTGTTTTGTTCTTAGCAGCAAGTACTGCTGCTGTGAATTTTCTCGACAGCACCTTACTCCTGGGTTTTGGCCTCAGCCTCTCCACCCCCTCCCCTCTCTCCTCGCTCTTCCCTTTTCCTTCCCTGCAACTTGAGCTTCCATCCTTCCCACCTCGCCTGCCTTTCATCCTCGCTCTCCTCTTACCGGCCCCTGTGGCGCAGGAAACAAAAAGCCCGTTGGACCTGAACATCAGCCTACACACATAAACACACTAGAGTGAGTCTATATACACCCAAACAAATTTAATCAGACACATGTCAGGAAGTCTATACACTTTTATACTACTATTCAGAGTTAGGACATGCATTCTATTGTTTTCTCTTTATTTTAATTATTTTCAACTTTGTAAATAATTTCTTATGACATCCACACAGTGGAGGAACACATGGAATTATGTAGTAAACAAAAATGTTTTAAATAACGCAGAGCAATGTTTCATATTTTAGATTGTCCAAAGCAGACACATTTAGCTTCGCATTCTGTCATCAGATTTATGAAGAAGTCACTTGACTGCACAGCCGTGCCTTGACAAGAGTTAATTAGTGTTGTTTCTTGCCTTCTTAATGTACTTTAGACCATCAGTTGTCTTGTGCAGAAGAAGAATGGGTACAATAGTCCTGTTAGGGTCTATGTTCACAAGGAGTGTTTTTACCACTGAGAGTGTCCTTTTTCCATTCAAATCCTATGCAACGCAGCATTTTCAGCTCTCAGCGCCTTCAGCACACACTGTGTTCTTCTGCTGCACTGAAGGCATTTCAGTGATCAGTCTTTAGAACAGAGCTGTGATAGACAATCACTGCTCACTCACCAACCAATCAAAATCGAGAAGGAGTGGCACCTAGAAAGTCAACAGTGTAAACTTCTCTGCACTGTGATGGAAGGGAAACTGTCTGACAACTCGGTTTATGATTTAACACCAAAGGATTTCCAAGATCTTATAAAGGAAATGAATGTCAGCAACATCAACAGTTGCAGTTTAGACTCATTACTGTGTGAAAAGGACATTTTATTGTCACTGCGACGCAGCCACAAACACACCTCTGACTCACTGCTCATTTAGAAGTGCATCATGTGTCAGGATGTCATTAAAAGTCAAAAAAAGGTTTACCAGGTGCCACTACATCCCTGCATTCACTGAGCTTCAAGTCTGTTGATTTGAAAATGTTGCTGCTCTTCTTTAGTTAAACTGTTGTTCCCTCTATTTTTGTTGTTTGAAAAAGGACACAGACAAAGAATGACTTATTTTTGATTGCTCATTACCACAGCAGCTTCAGACAGCTACTAAATGCCCTCTATTTAGTCATCACAATTAACTGTTTTTATTACTGTGAGTATAATGCATAGTTTTTTTAATGTTTGTAAATAAATGTGCCATCAGTATAAATGAATGGCGGGGAAAAAATAATAGGCTAAATCAGTGGTGTTGCAGTAAAGGCTGATGTACTGTATGCAAAAATCTAAACCAAAAGCTAAATGAGATCTTTTATCCGGCTCCACACTGACTCCAGACTTTGTTCAAAATTCAGTGAACATCCGCAGCGCCATCATCTTTTGTCTTTGATGGAAATTGCATGATTTCAGCTCTTTCAGTGGGCGTTAATATCCAGATTAACAACAGTGGCAGTAATTTCCAAGCTCTTGTCTAACTCTGCTTTTCTCATTAGTCCTACTTTTCGACTGTGTCATAAATGACCATTGGCAGCTCGTGTTGCCTGGTCATCAATTTCACACCAATGCTGCCTGACACTCAGATGACTTTATGATGCTTTGTTCTTTTTGACTCTACTTTTCAGCCAATGGTCCTCACATGCTATTCCACTCCTTTGTCTCTTGTCACCATCGCCCAGTAATTGCTGTTTTCACTGTAGCCTCTTGCAAGCTCAAGTGCAAACTATAGGGTGAATTGTGCTGGAAGCTTAACCGCATGGCTGGAAATATTTGTTGATAATCATAGTTACTGACAGAGATTCTACAAGCACTGGAAAGAATGGAGCAGCAAGCTATACGTAGCTTTATTATTGAAGTCTTTCTTTGACTTGAATCATAAGTTAGTGCTTTTGAAATGATCCCACTGTGTTATTTTAAGTTTCTGGTCTCTACTGTATATCCATCCTAAGTATATAATACTGTTGAAAGACACCGTGCAGAGTCTTTGTGCACCAGTTGCACCATGGAGTTTTTTTATTATAAGCAGACACACAGATATACTTTCCTGCTAATGGTTTTGCAATATTCTTGACGTTTCAGAAATGTTGAATTAAAAAATGTTGCAAATGTACAAAAACACTATGTTCCAAATGGTGTTAAATGACTCAGTTTCAGCATATGAGGCTGCAATAAAGTCCACATTCTGAAGTTACTAACACTTTCTTCCCCAAGTACTTACATCTATTAGTGGTTCTACTTCTACTCGAGTCATAATTACAAAGTAACACTACTGTTACTTGAGTACTGGTTCTGTGTACTCTACCCACCACTGGTACACTCTGGAGGAGTTGACAGTTCATTGCCGGGCTGAAATTTAGACACAGACAAGCATTCACACATTCACATTTGTGGGGTTCCAGTTTTCGTCAAATCATTCCATTCTGTTTCTAGTTACATTTGACACAGTAGCTCAACTGTTCTGGAAAAGGGCCTGTATCATATGTGCAGTAATGCTTAGTCAAGCCCAGTTACAACAAATGCACTGCCAAAAAGGCTACATTCACACCGTGGCTCTGATTTTTATCCTTAAATGTGACTCCAATTTGTTTCATAACCCAAATGACACAGAATCTGATGCTTTTTTCTTTTTAGTTTCATATGTGGCCATGAATTAAATATAAGTCTGGTTTGTTGTTACATAATCTCTGTCTCAAGTCATATCAGACTTCATGTGACTTCCACATCACTCTACAGTAGACCCATCTCCATTCTGCTTTAGTGGGAGTCACTCTGTGAATACAAACATCTGACATCCTGAAATTTTGGATGAAATTTGTTTCATTGAAGCCATTTGTGTGACGATCCAATCACTGCTGGATCCAACTCTGCATCCACACTCCATTCCACCACAAAAAGCCATAATTAAAAATGTGGCTGTTGTTCTCCTCATCCTCTGCTCTCAAATTTGCTGGACTCTACTGAACATAAACTCATAAACAAAACCATAAATGCTGCCTTCAGGGACATGCATAGACTGTTTGTACTCTTTGCAACATATTTTTTATAGACCTTAACCACATCAAAAAAATTAAGGCAAACAACCAAACAAAATAAAAAATCTGCACTGAAGAAAGAAGATGCACATTGGACCTCATTTAATTAATTCTTCACATAGATGCACCAACATGTAATTACACTAGATGTTTGCTTAGTCAGTAACCAATCTAGTGTCACAAATATCAATACAGCCCTGGAGCTACATTGACCAAAGACACAGTGTTCAGCAAAGTAACAACTCTCAGTGGAACTGTCTTGAAATCAATAACCTTAAAGACACATAAATATATACAAATATATGAAAATAAGCATTTAATGGCACTGATTCACATTTTGACTGAAGCAAAGATGCACATTTGAGTACACTCTGTGCCATGAAAATCTGCATAGAGTTGAACAGCCCACTGGCAAATCAGCTGGACTCGTAAACCATGTTCATGTGCTTATAGATCAGGGGTCTTCAACCTGTGGCTCCGGGGCTCTTTGGCCCCATTCCAGCGATGCCTGTGGCCTTGTCCTGTAATGAAAGTAACCCTTTAGAGTAAATCAAAGTGAACAAAATAATCACTAAATTAACAAAAAGAAGGGAAAAAGTGAAATAATGAACTAAAAGAAAGACAGAACTGAAGATACTCCTCAAAACGAACAAAATAATTTAAGAAAATAAAAAAAGATTAAAACTATGGATTAAATACAATGAACAAGACAGAGGTAACAATAATAATAATAATAATAATAACATAAACAACACCAAACCAAAGAAAGAAAATGAACAAAAATAACAAAATGAACAAAATAACACTGACAAAAATGTACAAAAATGACTAAAATAGTAAACTAACAATGAAAAATTAACAAAAATGAAGTAATCCATCAGATAATTTATTCTGTAAGGCTGAATCCTATTTAAAATATCTGAACACCACACAGACACACATGCATAGGCTGCATAATCACAGTTTTTGTCTGGGAAATTTTCCAGGTTTAAGGGCACCTCAGGGCTTCAGCTCCTGTTGAGAAAGCACTGTATAATGGTGAGAAAAGGGGCAAAAACATTCTAAATGTTGTGTACACTTGAATAGATATTGATTTTTCCTTTTCCTCAGCTACTCCTGTCTCAACCACACTTGGACATTTGCCCTCTTCAAACCCATTTAGAGATGGACTTAAGCCACATACTGAGAACATTAACAATTGAAGCTATATGAAGTAATGGTAGCATCATTCAAAGCCTCTGTGTCTGTATCTCGTTTTTTGTGTTACATTTTGGAAACGTTCCCTTATGAATTTGACTAAACATTATTATCTATGTATATGTTATTTCAGTCCAGCCTCAGGCAAAGATACAGTACAATGTACAGCATCATCACCTATTGGGCTGCAGACATGTCGATATGTTAAAAAAATTAAACCTGCTTGAAAACCTTTTTATGGCACCGCCTGGTCACGACTAAAGACTAATGAGTGGAATCATTACACAGCACACACTACATGAATTTTTTTGCCAGCTGAGAACACAAGCTGAGCCCAACAGAGCCTAGCACGGGCCAACTGGAGCCGAGCAGTTGTAATGTCCAAATTACATTCATAATCATAAAGAAGGCATCATGTGTGTGGCTGATTTAAAACTTGAGCAATAAGCTGGAATTGACCACTGTGGTTTGCAGTGGAGGGGGTGGTATTGCAAACAACCCTCTATGTAAAAGTATAACATTGTACTGCGTCTGCTTTTGACTCCTTAATGAAAATATCCCAGCACTCTGAGGGTCGTGAAAGTGAGCATAACCTTTTTTATTGTTATTTCTCTTATTCCATGCAATAATGCTGTATAGTTCCACACAAGTGCATTTACTCCTATACATGTACCTGAGAAGTTTTTCCTATAATATGCACTTCTGTGAGTAGTCATTTTTCATTTGTGATAAAAACATACTAATAAAAACAATCTAATAAATTAAAAAGGAGCAAAAAAAAAATCAAGCAATCAAAATGGATCAACTAAGCAAGTGCATTCACTAAAGCCATTAAAAACACTATGATGAAAGTAATGATGGACTGTCTTTTTTCTTTGTCTGTTTTTTTATTCTATTATATTGTAGATTCATACAGTAATTGTTGTAACACTTGCCGGTCTATCGCGCTTGCTCAGTATAAGGACAAGTAATTGTCTAAAGGACATCAAGGTCATTTTCATTCCTAATAGTCCAGACTCGGTGTGAATGGGGACTCGGTTCGATTGAGGTTGCAACATCCAGCTGGTCCACGTTTGATTTCACAATGTACTTTGTCAAATGAACCAAACCTTTTGAAAAACATATTCCCCTGCTCATTGGTCGTGGGCCCTGAATGGCATCCAGTTTTTCTTACCAAGGAAGCTTTTCTTCTCCTGAACTGCCACTTTTTCATGTATTTTTCATGTCATGTATTTTTATGTATTGTTAGTCTAGTTTTTTCACCTTTATGCAGCACTGCTCTACTGTATGGGTGAATCCCATGGCCTCCATTTTCCTGCTAATTAGTTTGCAAACTTCAATGTTCCTGTGAGTGTTCACCAGCAGATGTGATATATTTTTGGCTGACCACATTTCTATCAGAGCTTTTAATATTGGATAGTATTTATCACATTATTCATTCACACTGGTGGTGATAAACTACACCTGTAGCACAGCTACCCTGGGGGGTAAAGTGTCTTGTCCACAATGACAACTGTAGGACAGAACGGGGTTCAAACCTCCAACCTCCTGAGCCACTGTTGCCCCTTCGTCCTCATGCCACATATGACCGTGAGTCATTTTTCCCGGCGATGGTACACGTGTTTTTTCTGGTTGTGTTTATTGACAATGCCCTGCGTTGTAGTCCACTTCCTGCATTTGGTTCAGTTGAAGCAGACCTCGACCTACTTTATGTTTTTGGAGTTTGCTGCCAGAGTTTGCATCCTTGATCTGCACTAGAGTTGGATGGCGCATTCACACCTTCTCAAATGAATCAGATTTTCTGAGCAAACAACCTACAGTTTGATCAAACAGGGCTGACGTGAATGTGCTCTAAGAAGACAAGAAATGGCACAAATAAAATCTTGAGAAGACAGACTTGATTCCGGGCGACTACCTCACGAATCTGATAAAGGAAAGGAAAGCAGTCATCAGTGATAAATGTGGCAGCTTGGGACAAAATTAATATAAAATATAAAACAAGTTCTTTTTTGTTTGCTATATAATTCCATACATGTTCTTTCACAGTTTGGATGTCTTTCACATTAATGTACAATGTTGAAAATAATAAAAATTAAGAGTGGTGGTGACTGGCAGTGTCAGCTACTAAAGAAGTTCTACTCACTTTTGGAAGAAAACCCTTATACAGTGGGGACAATAAGTATTGGGAAATGTAAAAATGTGCAAGTTCACCCATTTAAAAAGATAAGAGAGGTT
>JAQQAE010016499.1:0-11745 GCA_029823295.1 Pseudamia nigra
TGGGGGCTGGGGGGCAAATGATCAAGATAATGTGTAAAATTGAACAAAATGGGAAATGAAAAAAAATAAACCAAACTGGTCAAAAAAAGATAAAATAAGCAAAAATAAGCAACAAAATGAGCAAAAATATACTAACTAGTCAAGAAAAATTGGCAAAAATGAAGAAAATAAGCAAAAAAATGAACAAAAAAGAGGAAAATCAAGCTTAAAATGAACAAATTAGTCCAAAGCCCAATACAAGAAATGAAGAAAAATGAACAACATACAGTCACTGAGAAAGTGAATAAGAGAGACATAAACAAACACTTGGACTGTAAAAGCTTTTAATTTTTAGATTATGGACTGTTTTTTTGGGGGGGGGGAGAATGCACATTGCACAAATATTGGGAAATACGATGAATAAAATCAAAAGCTATGTGTTTAGAATAAACTGTAATAAATATGAAAACAACATTACATGACCCTTTCTTTTTTCATTTTTTTTTCTTTTTCCTTCTCATTTGGTTAGTTTTGCCTCTAATTTTGTTCATCTTCATTCTGATTTTGTTCATTTTTGTTCTTTTGCCTTCTCATTTGGTTCATTTCGCTTCATTTTTGTTCATATTTCTTCTTTTGCCTTCTCATTCGGTTCATTTTGCTTCTGATTTTGTTCATTTTTGTTCATGTTTCTTCTTTTGCCTTCCATTCAGTTCGTTTTGCTTCTGCTTTTGTTCATCTTTCTTGTGATTTTGCTCACATTTATTCATTTTCCGTATTACCAACTGGCTTATTGATTTTTACGCTGCTTTTCGCCTTAATTTTGTAATGGCTGTAAATTTAATGTCACCTCATTTCTCTCAGTTTGCCTCTGCAGAGCAGCGTAGTAGATGGCATGCGTGAAAGGATTCAATGATAAAATCATGATGCTGACATTATCGGCTGAGAGAACTTGGGCCCGGCTCCTTCATGCTCCGGCAGCACACTGAGGAATCACCTCAGAGGGTATTATGCTGCTTAGAGACCACTTGTCTGAAGAGTGTAAGGCACACGACACCTGGAGGGAAAAATCAAATGCTTGTTAAGGCCCGGTGGAGGGCCCTTCACGGTCTCTCACCTCCGAAAACTCAGAGCGCATCCCCCCACAACCCTACCCGGATGCTGTTGACCCCCCTCATCTCCTGTATCCTCCTCCTTCCTCTCGTCTTCAAAGGTCATCCAATCCTGGCTGCTTCACTTCACCCCAAGGACCACAAACCATAGAGAGAAACAGAACGAGGCGTATGAACACTGAGCTTTTAGCCCCTTTTCCTCTCAGGGGGTGTATCTATCTCCTTTGTTGTCTCACTAAAGCAATGTATACTGCAACTTCACTCGCCATCTATAATTTATGGAGACAGTGTAGCCTGTTTATGAAGTATATAACAAAAGTAGCACAAGGAAATGTCATTCTTCAACAAACTTTAGATTCCCTCTGGACCACCAAGTTAATCATGTTTGTATTGTTTTTAGTGCACACAACCTACTCTGTTAGAATTATGTTATGGCACATTTTACTGTACTTTACTGTACATTCTACCAGTGAGTATGAAGAGAATGTAAACCTCACTTCTGTTTCAGGGCGTGAATACACACAACCTCAGTGCTTCTGAACTAAAGATACATGTTTCATATCAACAGTTTTTATGTGCAATCATAAGTGGTGGGAGTAAACAGAATCAGTAGTCAAGTAAAAGTACATTATAGTAGTAGAAGTACTCATAAAAGTAAGAGCTTGAGTAAAAGTAACAAGATTTGTCTTGAGAATCTTCTCAAGTAGTGAATAACATAATGATATGAAATTTATTTCATGAATTTGTGTTCAGTACTGTGGGTTATTTTGATTATATTTGTTAATTTACTTGATTGTTTTTTTTCTCATTTTGTTGTCTATTTGTTTTTGTTTTTTTTTTTCAATTTTCCTGGTTATGTGGTACATTTTACTTCATTATTTTGGATCACTTTTGCTCATTTTGCTGTGCATTTAGTTGATTTTGTTCAGTTTTACTGATTATTTTGGTTAGTCACTTCATTGATTGGTTATTTTTTCTTATTTCATTGTGTTTTGTTTTTTTTTTTACAGTTTTACTGGTCATATTGTTCACTTTTATTAATTTCCTTAATTATGTGGTTTGTTTTGTTATTATGTTTCTCATTTTGTTGTTTATTTTGTTCATTTGTTGATTTTTTTTGTTGATTTGTTTCATTTGTATTTATTCTCCTCTTTTGTTAATTTACTTCATTATTTTGTTCATTTTACTCAGTTTGTTGCTTAGTTTGTTCATTTTGGTTAATTTACTTGATTTTTCTTTTATCTTGTGCTTATGTGTTGGATGTCATTCATGTATTTATTTATTCATTCATTTATTATTTTGATTTTATTTTATTTTAGTTCATTTTACTCCTACTTATTGAGCTGGGCTGAGTATTGTAACTGAGTAAGAGTAAAAAACACTCTGCAAAGCAACTACTAGTAAAGTGAATGTAGTGCCCACCTCAGACAATCATCATGGTCAATGTTTTAATCTACTCGTGGACAACCATAAGGAATTAAACATTTTATGGATAGACTTAAACAGTCTGCTAGTATTACATAATAATACCGAAAAAGATGCCATTGAAAATGACTCACAGTGTATTTAGTATTATTTAAACCAAACCGTGACCTCTTGCTATCTTTACCAACAGTTTCTGGACAAAACTTGAAAACTTTAGGGTGGAAAAAAGTGGCAGATCCTTCCATGACAATCATAAAATCTTTTTCAGATCCTGTACAATTTTAAAACTAGATACTGTATGTTACCGTTTCTTCCACAAACCTACACACATATGGCCCATGCATTCATAACAATGTACCTAATAAGCTCCCCTGTACAAACACAATTCAGCCATGTCTGTAATCCCCATAATCTGTTGCCATGACTGAGGGTAATGTCATATCACCACAAGTGTTTGGCTTTGCTTTCCACACAGCCATGTTGACACCCCATGTCTCCTCTAAAACCTTCCCTGACCCTGGCTGCAGCCCTCTGGCCTCCCTACGGTGACACCATGACTCCTTCTGCCCTGTCTCAAGCAGCTTCCATTGTCTCATCTGTAGCTTGGCCTGGAGCCGACTCCTCAGTTCACAAGAACCCGGGTTCAGGTGGCATAAATATAGACTGGTCTGACACTGAGTGGACGCTTTGTGCACCTGTGATGTAAACAAATGTAAGCATCAAAATCCAGGGCCTACAGCATCACTCACAAAAGCTTATAATATCCCCCCCTTGACAAAACGTGATGCCAGAACCTCTTGCACCTCACTTTTGCCTCTACTCTGGCTTTGCTGTTTTCCATGACACAAGTGTTCACACTGAGTTTTGGTTGGCATGATAGTGTGACCCCCAACCTTTTTTCTGCTTGTCCCCTCATCTCATCCCCTCCCATCCCTGTTGTCTTTCCTTTCCTTGTCCCCTCATCATCCATGTCACCCCCCTAAATCTCACCCACACCCCTGCTCTCCCCTCAGTGACAATATCCTGGTAATGGTGGCCTTTGTTTTTCTTGGCCCGGACGCCTGGATTTGTCAGGACGCATTTCCTGCCCGCAGACTGAGGGGGTTGCTGCTGCGTAGCAATCTGGGCTCACTTCTCAGGCAGCTAAACCCTTTGACACTGTGCTTTTTAATTAAAATTACATTATGATTAATCAGGCAGAAGGAGGGGCCCTCCCCCTCACTTGCACTCCCTCCCTCCTCCTCTTCCCTCCTGCTCAGTTTCCAGGCAGGTTTGATTACAACCTGCGACGGACGTTCCTCACTGCCAAGCCGCTAAAGATGTGCTGGCAGATGCGGCGGCCTGGCCAGCTTGTCAAGCCCCGGGGTTGCAGGCAGCCAGGGAGAGAGGGACACAGAGAAAGAGGAAAGCAGTGATGAAGAAAGAACAGAAAGAAAAATGGAAAGGATGGTACAAGGAAAGGTATGGGACATGGGAAATTAGGAGGAGGAAGAAAAGAAAAGAGATTAAAGATCCTCCAGACACTCCAGAGACTGTGACAAGCCATCAAGCAGACTGACAGGCAGGCTGACAGAGCTCTTGGATGGGCTGTATTGATCTGGAGAGCTCTGCTGTGGCGCATCCACTCACTCTCATAACAGACGAAGAGACATGAAGTGGGGGAAGCGGGGAATCATTTTTCCTTTCAGCTGAACAAGAGGCTATACTTAACCTCATAGTCTGCAGTGGTACGCTGTGTCTTGCCTTTGATGACACAGGTGAAGGGTTAGAGCAGAACCTGGCACTGTGTGTATGTTTGTGCTCACATGTTTGCTTACTCAGGCTGAAATAGTCATGTAAAAACTATGTACGACATAAAAATAAAAGGCAGTGCCAGAAAGAGAACATCAATAAGAGACCACAACAGGCATGTGATGAAATACAATAAAGTGGACACGAACTATCGTCAGACAACTAATGTTGACCATTTAAAAGAAAATTTGTATAACCAGTTAAAATACACATATTGACAATTAACTAGTCTCTTAAAATATATATTAGCAGCATAGTCACTGCAAAACGCAAGCATAAATATTCTGCATGAGAAGTGATAGGCCATTAACAGTTTCCCTAGTTTAAGAAATTATGAATGATGTAAGTTCTATTAAAACTGAAGGAGCCAAAACCAAGAGAAAAATGCAGGAATCTGACATACATATCTTCCTTTTGTAGTTATGTCTCAGTCCAAATAAAAAGGCTAAATATACATATATACAGATGTTAATAATGGATCAATGATGAGACAATATGCTATATTAATACTAACAAGTAACTAGTTAATAATGAACATGTATATAATATAAATTGGTAACATTATTTTTACAGTAAGGGCATAAATCTGAAAAATCAGATACTTGTGTAATTAATTTTAACTGGAACCAGTTTGATGCAATCAGGCAGTTCAGAGTGCTTAACAAGGGAGAGCATCCATTCTGTCAATAAGGTCAAATGGCTGTTAGCACATGTCATATGTATATTATGATATCAGTAATATAATGACTCCATCTGATGTACAGCAGCTGTGAATGAAAAGTCATTTAAGGTTATTTGTGTCAACTGTGTGCATTCATTAATGCATAGAAGCATTTGAGTCTGGATTCTTATGCAAGTGTGTATGTTAAAAACAACTAGTCTTCTTTTCCTTTTTTTGGAGATGCTTGTCGTTGTGCATAGCTCTCAGCCATTCAGTCTCGTGAGTTGACACAGGCCTGTATTGAGTGTCCTGTGGCCACATTGACAAGCAGTATTAAAAGCCAGTAGGTGGTCTTTCACTGTCACTGGGCAGAAGCCCCTCGTCACAGCACATTAATTACACACTCTCGCCAGCTCAAACAAGCCTCGCCTGCTCATCCAGATGGATTAAGAACGCAGCAAAGTAGGTGTAGGATTTACCTCTGCTCCTATGGCTGCAGCAGAAATTTTGTAAGAGAATGCAGTGATAATGGTAACAAAGGGAAGTGAGCAGCCACTATTTTATAATGTGAAAATTAGTTGCATCAACTTCAGTGGACCTTGTTATGGTACTTGATGAGTGGGCTGGAAAGAGTGTACAATCTGGTTATGTTTGCTTTTTTATTAACTCTATAAATACCAGTGTTGTGACAGGACTGAGTGAAATAAAATGTCAGTGAGTGAGTTTTCCATCCATTTTACACACTGCTTCAAGTGTTTGTGCAAACGCAGGTATTTGTATCCATGCATGTACAGGTACAGTAGGTATAGTATGTATATTTGGCTGCAGGTTTGTCCAGATATTCAGTGCATGTGGGTTGCACACAGGTGAGCGCATGCACATGTGTATGCATGGATTATCACAAGTTGCAGGGCCACTGCCTTCCTCAGCTGGACCTGACCCAGCCATGAACTCTACTGCCCTTGCGATCCATACGTATCATTTACTCAACGCCCTCTCAGCTGTCTCGCCTAATGCACGGAGGCGTGAAACACCTCGTAATGCTCAATCACAGCGGGGCACAGCATGCTAGGAGCCATCCAGAGTGACAGCACAGGGCCAAGGAGGCGGCAGGATGAGGGAAGAAATGCCACATCGCCCTTAGGGAAAGGAAGAGAGGGAGGTGCAGGATGAGGGGGAATTGAGGGGCGAGAAGGATCTGGAGGCAGGGTGACAGGGAGAAAGGAGCAGGAGTGCAACTGGGGGCTAACATGGTCTACATCCATCATCACACAGTAGACAAAAAAATCTGTCAAAGTGGGTTTTGTCAGAAGCTTCAAAACATTTTACAGAAGTTTGCTTAGCTGGCAAAACTTTGTTGAAATAATCTGTTCAAGGCTGCAGATGAGTGCATGGATCTTTCTGACAAACATGCACATGACACTGCTTGTTACTTTTACCATTGTTACTTTCAATACGAGGGACCGCCCCTGAGAAAAGTCCTCTTTGTTTCCTCTCGGTCACGGTTGTTAAAAAACATGGCTCCTCTATTGAGGCCTTGACAGAATGAACTAAAACACATTTGTTACAGGTCTTTAGCTTTAACGACAACACTAGAAACACCATTCTATGGTTGGTCATGCATATTAAGAATTCAACAACTGACAATCCTGTGCCAGCACTTTAGAAAACCTTGGGATTCTGCCCCATAGGCTCAGCACTTTTATATTTTATTTTCATATTTGAAAGGCCAAATTTTTTGAGGTTTATAAAAACACTGTATGAATGGAGGAAAAACAATTGCCAAGATTTGCTTCGATATATGTTATGTTGCATGCTATCTAATATAAGCTTAGCCTGCTGAAAAGGTCTTTGGTGAACAGCGAGAATGTGAAACAAACATTAAAAAGAACTCGAAGAAGAAGAGGAGGAGGAGGAGGCAGGAAAAAAGATGGAAAGAGAGCGAGAGAGACGCAACAGACGGAAGTCACACTTGTGAAGTTGGAGGTGTGAAGGAAAAAGACTTGATCATGTTTAAAGGCAGCTTTTTGGACTGCTGTTTTAAAACCTATCAATGTGCTGCTTAACTCTTTCGTTTCGGTACAGAAAATATTGTCAAAGCATTGCAGGGTTAGTCAAGTGTTTATTAAGTGTATGTGTAGAACTCTGTGATGAAGGTAGCAAATAATAATTATGAAAACAAGTCATTAATGGTAATTTGTGAAAACATTTTTTATTTCAGTGATAATGTATATACACTAAACATGAGACACCTCAGCTATCATTCCAGACACATTTTTCTGACTCACTGCCACCTTTTCTTCTTGTAAAAACCTGACTAGCTAGCATCTGAAGAATTTTACACATACATACATAAGCCTCTGCAAGTGTGAGACACTGATGTTGGCAGAAGAATCCATCTGATGCAGTGAAGAATATAACTGCTTTTTGCTGAAAGTCAGCACAAAATTTTCATAAAGTGTAAACAAGAGAAGATGTCTGTTTCCACCCTGGCAAAGCTTCCCTTGTCCTTGCCTGTGCCCTGTGGACTCATGCCCAGGACCTAGGCTTCTCCTAGGCCAAGCTGCCCAATGGTCCAGCTAATCATATGCAGCGCCACAAGAAAGCTTATGTTGTCCTATGCCAGTTTATGCGTCCATAACTGCAGGGTGTTTGAGGCCAGAACCACAGCAAGAGGGGGGCCTGACAGACCTGCTTGGCATCAGAGGCCTTGGCTTGGATTTGAAGATGAGAGGAGCACTCAGAACCTGAGCTAGTACCTCCTCTCCCTCCTCCCAGTGTTTCTCCTAGAGTCCAGGTCCTGCTGTGGGGCTCCTGACCCTGATGACTGTGTGGACAGAGACCCTGCTGACCAACACAAACACTGACATTACTGCCTGTCAGCAGGATCCAGTCTCTGAGCAGGGTGTGGGTTCATGTGAGTCAAGCATGTGCATATCGCTAGAGGAGGTAAGGAATGCCTATTATGGATGTCGATGTCCATTAAGCAGGGTATCGCTAACTTCTCCACTTTGACTTCAATCAATACACTATTACTACATAAAACCACACTTTTACTGTACTTTTCTCTGTCGATGGTTTTTATACCTGATTATAAACACCATACCTTCCTGCAGGAATGTACGTAAGTACTGATATACGAGGTATTTACAGGATATGAGACAAAAACATGGAAGATGACATTTGATAATTGAATATGTTCTGTTTGTTGTCTTTATTGATCCACTTAGGGAAATTCACGCTCTGCATTGTTACCTGTCCTACAATTCTAGATGTTACCTAGTGCCTTGTTCAGGGGCATTAATGTCCATACAACTCAACTTGAAAATTTATGAATGGATTTGGATGAAATTTTTAGTACTAGTAATAAATTGCATAAAGATCAATTCATTAGATTCTTGATCTGGATCATCGTGTGAATCCATCAGATTTTTAAAGGATTCTTCATCATTGTGAAATATGGACAAATCTATCATTTGTCCTTTTAACACCACATATACAGTACCACTCAGAAAATTTTGCTAAAAAACCTAGAATAACACCATCATAGATTTAATCAAAGTTTGATGCAGATATGGGTTATATTCCGGATTTATTAATCCAGAATGCTTACACTTACAAGGGTTGAGGATAAATAGCTAGTGTAAGGTAGTAAATAAAGCTATAGACATGCAGCTGAAACCAAATTGTAGAAGGAAGTCTGCTGATTCGTTAATATGCCCACAATATGTATCTCCAATATTTATGTATATCCAGAAGAAAACCACTATGATGGAAACATTATTTTTCATGAATAACTACTGAACTAATAAAATGATAATGGTAATTTTTCACTATGAAGAGAAACTGAGCTGCCTTATTGGAGGTCTGCGCTCTGAGTGATTTCTAGTTTATTTTTTTATAAAATAGCTCAAGAACGCTAAACTGCTTTCATGATGATAGCATGATGATACATCACACAATAACAATGGCATCACAATCCAATAATTGTCTGTTATTTGACATTGCAAGATAATCATTCACGGATTCTGTGTAACTGAAGAAGGAAGAAAAACAGATGACAAGAGCATGTATTATGTCACTTTCACCCAATTTGACAATTTTCGCAACTGAAATTAAACAATGTACAAAAAGGTTCCACTTTGCAACTTCGATGTCCTTGTGGATCTGAGTCTTAATAAAATATTGATAAATGCATCACGAGGAAGTGCAGTATATTAATGTAACAATGTCATGTATTTCTGGCATTGTAGCTGCTCCTGTATGTTGGCTGCTCTGTTACACGTGCCAGTTCAACTGATGACACTGAATTATTCAAATCACTTTTCTCCACACTAACAAGCACACATGTTGACTGTAGAGACTGTTATATGTCAATCAAACATTTTAATGCAGTACCATTGGAGAAGTTATAGTTATCTTTGAGGACACCAAATCCTCCCAGCAGTAAAATTTTGATATAAAACATTTTGAGATTTTATATCGTTTCAGCGATGTTTATGTAGGAGGGTTATTTTGTACACTGAAGACCAACTGTGCCGCCTTTTCACAAGTTAATTCAATTTTTACACTTTGCTAGAATGCAAATTTTACATGTCACCTCAAAATACCATAGGGATAAATTCATTCTACCTCGTTTGTATACTCACGGGTTTCAGCCCTGTCTATTCCAGTGTGTGCTACAAATGAGCTGCTCTGACCACACCCATTTCCTGTCTGTGCCATGGATTCAGTCACACTTCCAGGCACATTATTTGAAGTTGTCAGGATAGGGTTTTTTTTATCTTAGTGTGAGAATTTTGATACTTTAACATTATTTACAGAGGCCTCAGACCTGCTTCAAGAATAGAAATATGAAATCTTATTTTTCACAATATGTCTTGAGAATTCTTGATAAACATTGTACTGGTGTTAAAAATGTGCGTTTATGTGCATTCCTGATTAAATTCACTGCCATCATCTTACATCAGTGTAGCTATGATGCGGTGAAAGGTTTGGTGTAAATAGAAGCTTGAGTGGATGTGTGTTTGATCTGTGTGTTGATGTGTTTTGCATCATTGAACGCCTGCAAAAAAGAGCAGTGTGGATTGACAGCATAACGGGGCTGGCCTCTGGCCGACTGTGACCTTTGACAAGTCTCTGTCGCTTCTCACCTCTGCAAGACGAGCTCTGTCATACCAACACACACAACATCACAACATCACATGCTTCTCTCCCCGTCCTACCGTCTCTTCAATTAAAAGCTTAATGGATGTTTTAGCACTCTGCCACTTTGATGACAGCATTCTAATCTGCCACTGTTGGATCTCTGAGAAGCTGAAGGAAAGGAGAAGGAAGGGGGGGGGGTATCTTGCAGGTTAGGAGGGGGCAGTGACAATATAATCACGTAGAGACACTGCAGCATGAGGATTTTTTTCACACGCAGCAGACCCAAAGGGGTGGTCCTGGTCAGGGCATCTAGCCGGAGAGGCAGGTCTCACCTCGCTGACATGGAAGCCACCCTGGCTGTCACTTTGCATCTCTGACGCCTAGAGAGGGAGACCATGAGCAGCCTGACAGGGGCAGCAGAAGGTGAGGACCCAAAATGTTTGAGACACACTTGGCTTTGAGCCAAACTGTGCTGCTCCTTCTCCTCTTACTGCTCTCTTGCGTTTCTGTCTCCCAATTTTCTCTTGACACTTCAGAGTGTGCATGTGAACTTTTATACTTTATGATCTTTCTAACCTTTACATCTGTGGAATGAAATCTGAAAGGATATGATCGACCTATTTCTCTCACTAATCATTCAGTTTGACATAATGACAAGCACCATCAGGAGAGAGGGCTGTCAGAAAGATTCCCGTTTTTGAAAACAAGTACCACCAGAGCTTATCTTTGCATTCAGCAATTCTCTAATATACACAGTTTAATGCAAATAAGCATCAAGGCAGCATTCACATTCACAGCTCTTCTTGAGAGTGCACTGGATTACACACATGACTCCAGTCGCATGCACATGAAACCCTGCAATCAGCACACAAAAATACATAATAATGAACATGTGACTTCTCAGAAATCACACCCAAACACATAAGCATAGGTAGCAAACACTGCAGTATCAAAAAGAAAACCCAATAAGAAGAAGAAATCACTTGACTTCAGAGCAGCCCTTCAGGACTCACAGATGTGATACTGATGACTAATGTTTTGATAGCATGTGGGTGTTGCAAACATGGGATTCCACATTTTGTGCAAAAACCATCAGAAAGTTGTAGCTGCATCTGAAAACACTTTCAGTGGTCTGCTTGGTTGGATCAGATTTTTTTTTTCTATTAAGCTCTGAACTGATTTAAGCTCTACGTGACATTTACAAAGTGACACAAAACTTGTCTCCTGCTTGACAGTGTGTATACACACAATATGAGTTCATGTAACTTTGATGAAATGAGTGAATTACCATTAACTCCACCAAGAGGGCTATGTTTTTGTTGCTATTTATTTATGTGTTTGTTTACAAGCCAACTTGAAAAGCTATAAATGGATTTGGTTGAAATTTTCAGAATGGGTCAGAAATAGTATAAAGACCAATCAGTTAGATTCTGGGACTGATCTGGATCATCATCTGGATCCAGAAGATTTTTAGGGCATTCTTCATTTTGAGATAGGACCTAATTCAACATTTGTCCACCATTATAGAAACATTATTTTGTCTTGTATAACGATAGCAGTGGTGGGCCGTCAGGGCCATCAAGGCCTTCTCTGCTGGCCTAACATAACCAGACATCATTATCATAATTATAA
>JAQQAE010016500.1:0-11744 GCA_029823295.1 Pseudamia nigra
GGGTGAGATGGAGGCAGATGATTCGCTGTGGCGACCCCTGAAGGGAACAGCCGAAAGGAAAAGAAGAAGAAGACAGTGCCTGTTGGTGTTATGGTCAGGTGTCCGAATACTTTTATCCACGTAGTGTACATGTACCGCCTGCCACTGGCTCCCACCAGTATTTTAACCTAGTTTTCATTTTTATGAAGAATTAAAATCCTCAAATCACCCTCTGGTTTCTTCCAAGTTTGCCACACATTAGCCTTTAAACCTGAGGAGTTGGAATCCATCAACTGATACCAACATATTTTATCATCATACAGTTTTGGCCATTTAAATCGCTGTTTGTTTCTAATATTTAAGCAATTTTAATATTTATTTTACACTCTTTAATAGAACAAATTTGAAGAAAATTTTTGTAAAATCAGAGTATAATGCAGTTGAGCTGAACGGCCGCTGAGTGAAGAGGATTCCTGACGATCTGACGTCACTGTTTGTGTTTACAGGTGTGAGCACCGCACAGAGATACCACCAAGAAAAATATTTTATCTTTGCACTGACGCCACAGCAAGTTCGAGAAGTCTGCATATCCAGGTAGGGCATGTTCATCACTCATGTTCGACTGAGTAAAGTGTGTTATGACTGATGAGAATGTTTACCTGTGTTTGTTCACAGGGACTTTTTACCAGGTGGCAGAAGGGATTACATGGTTCAGATTCAGCTGAGGTGAGACTGTGTTGTCACTGCAGATCTCAGAGTCAGTGTTCATATTCAAGCTGTGGTGCTTCATGGTTGACGTCAGTGAATGAAAATGTGCTGTTCAGAACAAAATTCTTCTAAATCTGTGCACCCGGTATGTAACCGAGACTGTTGACTGTGTCTTTGTGTTGTCAGGTTTTGTTTGTCAGAGACAAGTTGCCCCCAAGAGGACAATTATCCAAACAGTCTGTGTATAAAAGTCAACGGAAAACTTTTTCCTTTGCCGGTAAGTGCTTGTCTTACTCTTCCGTAAACACTGTCTTGTATTCTTTCACAAAGAATCTAACAAAGTGTTTATTCCCTGTAGGGTTATGCACCTCCACCCAAAAATGGTGTTGAACAGAAGAGACCAGGAAGACCCCTGAACATAACCTCTCTGGTGCGACTGTCTTCTGCCGTACCCAATCAAATTTCAGTCACGTGGGCGCCTGAAATCGGCAAGGTCAAAACAAAAAATACCCTCTTAACAACCTGTTTAGTCTTTCTGTGTGGTTTACTTCAGTTGGAGATGTGTAGTGACTGTTCTGTATTGTATAACGGTTGGTTTTAGACGTACTCCATGTCAGTGTACCTGGTGAGGCAGCTGACGTCACCGCTGCTGCTGCAGAGGCTGCGGATGAAGGGCATCAGGAACCCGGACCACTCCAGAGCGCTCAGTAACTATACCACCCACCACAACGACACGCTCAGTCAGGTCCACCTTTGGTGATCTGGAATGCCTTTAAAAACACAAATGGAAAGAGTTCTGCCCCTTTGTTTTATTTTTGGACACATGAGTCCAAAGCAGCAACAAAGGACACACTAAAATAATCAGGTAGACTTTTTGTCATAAACAGTTCACATGTAACTGGAACAGTATGATGAAGGCGCTGTAACCCCGTCATTAAGCTAACCTTTATATTTCATGTTACATGTTTCACAAGAGTGAGACAAGATAATTTTTGTGGTGTGAATGCGGCAGCCGGTTCAAAATTATGTTCTGGAACTGGAACTGGCACAGAGCCCTGCCGGTGTGAACATTTCTGCAGTTAGGGAACACTTATTCCTCCCAATACTGGACCCATAATGGCAGCCTGTTGCCTCGGTACAGTTGAACAGGTTGAGACTATGATTAAGACTGAGCAGACGTGAACGACTCCACCTCCTTTCACTCCGCAATAAAGTCAAACAAAATTCATAAACACATTTTCAGTGAATCAAAAAAAAAGAAACAGTCACAGTTGTTATGTGGATATTTAAGGTGTGTTGGTTCATTCACAGCAGCACAGAATGTGAAACAGACCTGAAAACAGTCCACACCAGAAGCTGCTGGTCGTGCGGACTGCACACTGAATTTACAAAGACATGACAACATTTACACTGTCCATGAGCTGGTCAGTCAGTCACTGAAAAAGATGGCCGTTGGATTCTCGGTCTCTTGTCTGCACCCGCAGATGTACTGTAAACCAGTGTGTGTGTTGACCACACCATTTTTCTGTTAGTGCCGTGGATCCCAGCATGCAGATGCTGTGTTAGAGTATGGGATAATCCAGTTGCTTCTGATGGTTCTAGGTGTCTTGAATTTTTCACTTTTATGTCATTATCAAACCACACCGGACTGATAAAAGTAGACAGATTGGATGTTTGGATTTGAGGTTCATATTCATCTGGGTGATGAGCTGTTCATTTGAATTCATCTTTTCCATGTGTCCTCACTCTGTTTCACTGTGTTGCAGTTAAAGAGAAGCTGACAGCAGATCCTGACAGCGAAGTCGCCACAACTAGCCTTCGAGTCTCACTCATGTGTCCGGTAAAGGAGCTTCCCAAATATTCACTGACCCACAAAGACCGTGTTTTCCATCACATTTCTTCTGACTGTGTGTTTTGTGATGCAGCTGGGTAAGATGCGTCTGACGGTGCCATGCCGTGCGGTGACCTGCTCTCACCTGCAGTGTTTTGATGCTGCCCTTTACCTGCAAATGAACGAGAAGAAACCCACCTGGATCTGTCCTGTGTGTGACAAGAAAGCTACATATGAGAGCCTCATCATCGATGGGTTAGTTCACTCAGTGTCCCAGCTGCTTCAATTACCCCCCCCCCCCACTGTTCATGAGAACATTTGTAGTAAGGGAGCATTTTTTTCCATGTTCTCAGTTTATTCCTGGAGATCCTGAATGACTGCTCAGATGTGGATGAAATCAAGTTCCAGGAAGATGGAACGTGGTGTCCCATGAGACCAAAGAAGGAGGCTGTTAAGGTCCCCTCCCAGTCAGTTACAAAAGTGGAAAGTAAGTCCCCTGATACCCACAGGCGTGTAGAGTAACACAAACTACTCTAGTACAAGTACTGTTACTTTCTAATTATAGTAACTCAAGTATGAGTAGAGGTACAGTACTCAGAAACATACTGTAAGTACTGGAGGAAAAGTATAAAAGTATATCATAAAAATCTGCTCAAGGACTGAGTAACTTCATAACATGGAATTTATTACAGCCTCATATATTGTGTTCAAACAAATATTTAGGTAATTTTTATTTATTTTTCATTTTGTTACAATTATTATTATTTTGTTTTTGTTTGTTTTTTTAACAAATGTTGCTCAGTTTGTTCTCTTAGACTAATTTTCTTGCATATTTTGTGTTTTGTTGAGTTTTGTTTGACTTATGGTGTACTCACACTAGGGCCATGTGGCCAGAGCCATGCTGGAGCGCATTTATTCCCCCCTCACCCGCTGTGGTCACACTTAACGGTTACGAAGGAGGCGTGGATGCATCTGTACACAGGAGATCACATCACACTACTCATATACAGCTTTACTGTGTGGCTCACAAGTAGTTTTTGGTCACATACAGCCTTCTACTGGATTTATATATTATGTAAAGTGGTGCTTTACCTTTTAATCATGTCGTGCTGATGCAGAGGGATCAGGAAAACAGATTTATATATCAGAACTATGGCGGCTACGTGTGAGCAGCTGTGCCGTAGACCTCCTCTTCCAGCTGTATGCCGTGCTATTGCGCGTTTCGTTTTTACTCACATTACTCAATCAGTCCGAGCTTTAGGTATGAAACGTGCTGCGGAGTGGCACAGTGGCACAGTGTGGGTATGCCCTGAAGTATTTTGCTCATTTTGTTGCTTGTTTTGTTTATTTGTCTTAATTATGTTAAGTTGCAATTATTTACTGGGAAATTTGTGAGGTTTTCCTGATTATTTAGTTAAGTTTGCTCATTTTTTTTTGTTGATTCTGTTGTTGATTTTATTCTTTTCTTGTTCATGGTATTGCAGATTTGGTTATTTTGTTCATTTTGTGTTAATATAGTTGTTTGTTTTGTTCACTTTTGTTACTTTTGTTGTTTATTTTGTTCAGATTTCTCATTGATTGTTTTGTATATTTTTTTATTGCACCCATTTTACTCCTATTCATTCAGCTGTGGCCAGATGTAACTGAGAACAAGTACATTTTTTAATCACCAATGTAACTGAGTAAGAGTAAAAAGTATTCTGCAACACAACTACTCTCAGAGGTACATGCATTAAAAAAAATCTTCTCAAGTACATGTGAAGGAGTAAATGTACCTGAGTACTGTCCACCTCTGCTGACACCTGGAAACCTGTTAACAGGGAGGAGCTTCTGAAGTTTGGTTCCAGAAGCGTTAAACTGATTGGCTCATCGGTAGCTCAGCAGGGTCAGATTCTGGGCCGACACAGGTCTGAGGTGGACCAGTGCTGTTTAAAACATTCTGATTCCAACAGTGTCTTAAACATTTAACAGACTTTTTTCAGCCATGCTCTGCCTCAGTTGCTCAGCTGTGTCTGTTTCCTAAATGGGATCGCCTTTCACTCATATTTTCTTACATTGCAATGAGCTGCAAAGAAAAAAAAAATGGCTGATGGTCATATTCTGTGTAGGGTAACTTAGAAAAACCAGAGTAGATGTTCAAAAAGCTACAAACGGGACTTGTTGAAGCTATTAACATTCTTACTAGTTGCCACAAATAAGAAACATTGTCTATGTTGATCAGTCTTGATTCTTTTCTCAATTAACTTGATTAATTACTTGATGTTGAACTGTCAGAAAATTGCAAAAATGTTGATCAGTGTTTTCCAGAAGAAGAGTTTAAAACTACAAATACAGTGGTGCCTCGCATACCGACGATATTCCGTTCCGGCGTCATGGCCTGTATCTGAATCAGTTGTTATCCGATGCGGCTTTTTCCATAAAAATACATGTAAAACCAATTAATCCGTTCTGGACCCATGACAAACTTTATATGGGAGTATGGGAGCCGCTAGCGCTCTGACTTCCAGGTCATTCTCGTCGAGACCCAGAAGTGACGCAGGCGTGACCTGGGCGTCGTTGTCCGCATAATTTGTCATTATGAGGTTCAATTTTTTTGCAGTTTTATCCGTCGGTATCCGAATTTTTCGTTGTCAGAAGCGGTCGTTGTCCGAGGTTCCACTGTAACTGTTTTCTGTTACTCTCTTCTTGCTGTATGTTTTCTTTGTAGGGCGCCCTCTTCTTCTTGTATCTTAGTCTTTTTCGGAATGAACTGATATGTTGTTGTCTCTGTAAAATGATGAAACATGCTCATTAGTGTTTCCTAAAACTGGAAGTGGATGACATTATGTTCAGAATCCAAACCCTTTCAGGTTATGTCATAGAGGAAGAAAGAGTCTGAAAACATTACTCAAACTGATGAGTGAATTATCAGCGTAGTCGTCGATCCGTTTAATTTGACGATAACTAATTAACAGTGGTTAGTTTTTCGTGCTGCTATAAAATGCTCAGGAGCTGCACCTGAACCTAATAATGGCATGTCAGATATGAAAATAATGCTCGAGTATTATGTTATTTTCTTTTATTTGACATGGGTTTTCTGCACATGGATGAATCTGCCACTGAAAATAGCCCACAGTTGTTTCAGTGTCTTCTCGTTTGTTGAATAAAGCTGGTTTTGTAAATGACTAAAAGCTGTAGTGAAACCTGAGTGAGTATTACAGATAGGGCAGTGAAGTTACAAAGTTTATGCTTCTCTGACAAAAAAAATAGAAAATCCAGAATAATGACATTTAAACTGTTGAATTTTAGCCACAACCCCTTTGCGCCAGTCTTCTGCGGTTCCCCATTCTGCCGATTCAAGTTCCACCAAGAAGGCTGACATCATCGATCTGACTCTGGAAAGTTCATCCTCTGATGATGATGAGGAGGAGACTCCGCCGCTGAAGAAGCGTTGTGTTTACATTTCTAAGAATGAGGAGATGCATGCCAAGGGGTGAGTAAGTCTCCTCTATTACCAACGTGCTGCTCAGCTTTTGAAAACACAGAAAAAATAGGGGTGTAACAGTCAGCCACAATTTTGCTTCAGCATGTCATTTGGTTTTCAGGTCACAGTTCAGTTCAGTAGAGGAACAAGGTGCAAAACGGAAAACTGCTGAGCTTTAGCGTGATCAGGAACAGCTTTAATGACAAAAATAAAACATGAAAAAACATTTAAACACTGCAAACCGTTAGCAGTAAATAAATGAAACTTTCTCAAATAATATGTTTTTGTACATTTTTATCTCGTAGTTTTAGTAAGTTGTATAATTTTTATATGTATGTGTGGCTGCAACTTTGTCTCTGTGTCTCTGTGTCTGTCAGTCACCTTATTAAAGGTTCTGCTGTCGTCTTGGACAGGACACTTACAAAAGAGATTTTTAATGCCAGTCATTTCCTACTTAACTAAAGGTTAGATAACAAATAGAAGTGTATGATGAAAAATAAATGTTAATGTTTAAATGCTGCTAGAAGTTGTGGGTTTTTTTTTATTTTTTTGAGCTGCGTTGAGTTCGCAGTTTGAAGTACTGCTAAAAGTTACCTGATCCCTGCTGAACTGTGCCGACACACTGCTTTCTTTTATCCACTTGTCTTTGTCCATTTGCCCATTTCACTGGGAAGCTGAAGTGTCCCAAAGCGGGAGAATTAAACGACAGAAGAGGGTCTTCAACCGCTGGCTTCTCCTTAGTGCTATTGCTAGCCATGACACCCGCTAGCCAGAGGCTGGGCTGCACTGTGTTTGTTTCTAGAGCAGACGTGTGATTATAGTGTGAGGCAGTGACATTTCCTGTCCCTCACTCAATATGCTCAGTGTGGTAATTCAGTATGCCTCTGTACCATACTGAATGCCCCGTACTGAAAAATCTGAATATGATTACATGTACCATTACACCCCTAGTAAAAACACTGCTCATTGGTCATTATTATTCACCAAAACAGTGGATACTTGTTTCAAAATCCCACATCTGCATACCTGGTGTGTCAATGGGATAGCATGAAAAATATCTGAATCAGTAAATTGTGTGTGTACTTGTTCACAGTGTAGCTGTCATATGCTGTTCATATGGTGTCATGTTGTTCCTGATTCAGCATGTCCGCTCTATAAACTACTTGATACAAAGGCACTTCCAGAGCTCTACAGTATCCACTGCACTGCTCGTTGCAGCGTCCACTGTTAGAATGTGAGCTGATATTTTCCTCTTCCTGTCTTCTGTGCAGAGTGTTGACGTACCAGCCCTCCACTGTGCGTGTGCCAAATGTGCAGACTCTGGACCCGGCATATTTAACCTCAACACTGGCTGACTATGCAGTCCCCTTCCACCCGTCCACACTGGCCACCATCCCCACAGACATGCAGAGTGAGTCTGCTGACAACCATGACTTACAGTGCAATCAGTGATCTACATAAATACTAATAATGTTTGTTTTTCTTCTCATTTGTTTAGGTCTGGATTTGTTTTCCTTAATTCAAGATCCTCAGGTATGTTTTATACAAATTCCATGCCTAAAAATCTAAACATGTTGCCCCAAGCACAAGAAACGGGCAGTGGTTTCAGATCAAATGACAGTTGGATGGTTTTTCTCTACTGAAATGGTAGATGGTTTTTAACCCTCTGCCATCGCTTTAATTTACTACCCTAAAGATTCATGAAGGACATACATGTCCACTAAAGTCAAATCTATGAAAATACTACACATTTGTTTTTTTACTTTCTTAAGTTCAGTCTTTCAATCGGCTTCTGTTTTAATCAAAACTACCAAACAGTATAATTTTCATTGTTTTAACCCTTTACCTGCCAGTTTGAGACATGATGTCAGTGTTTTTATAAAAAAAAAAAAAGCAACCAGAAAAGAGTTGCTATATTTTCAAAAACATAAATGCTGAGGGACTGGGAGATGTTTTGATGTCCTTTGGAGTTATGCCTTACTCCGTACTGTATCACTACTGCACTTTTATGCCTTACTCCGTTGCACTACTATGCCTTACACCAGGGGTGTCCAATCATTGCCATAAAGGGTCGAGACATGCAGGTTTTCTTTTCAGCCACTCACAAAAGCAGGTGTTTTCACTGAACTGCAATCAGTGGGAAAGAATTCAGTGAAATCACCTGCTGAAGAGACTGGTTGGAAAGAAAATGTGCAGTGTCTCAGCCCTTTGTGGCAATGATTGGACACCCCTGCCTTACACCATACTGTATCACTGCTCTCTCTTAATTTACTACTGCACTATTAGGCCTACACTGTACTGTATCACTACTGCACTTTATGCCTTACTCTGTAAATACCGTATTTTCCGGGTGAAAAGTCGCTCCAGTATGTTAGTCGCACAAGCCAAAAAATACATAATGAAGAAGAAAAAAACGTGTATTAGTCGCTCTGCAGAAGGTCGCATCTGTTCTGCAGCTCAGGCGTGTGCCGAGGATTAATCTGTACCATAGGATCTGCTTATGATTCAAAGCTCCTCTGTTAAGCATGGTGGAGGTAGTGTCATGGCTCAGGTTTGCATGGCTGCTTCTGGAACAGGCTCTTTAATATTTTTTGATGATGTAACTCATGATAGATGAATTTAGAAGTCTTAAACTACTGTTTTGTATCACTGTAAATGTTGTAGTATTTCAAAATGGACCTTTCAGGAGTCACTGTCAAAGGACGAGTGTCCTGCACAGAACCACGGCAATTAAAAAAGCTGAGCAGTAGCACCCACGAAGTAACGCTGCAGGTGTTAAAAATGCTGCCTGTGGACACAGGCTCTAATGATGTCATGTGGAGTAAATGAGCTACGTTGGCAGAGGTCTGCGCTTTCTGAGTCCTGTCTAGTTTGTACCTATTATGTTTGTATGTTTCTGTTAATTTCTTTCTCATTTTTGTTCAGTTTATTCATTTTGTTAATTTTCTTGATTAATTTGGTGATTTTTTTTCTTTGTTTTGCTAAGTTTTCTATTTCAACTCATTTTACTCACTGACCCGTGGCTTAATGTAACTGAGTACAAGTAAGAACTATTCTGAAAACAACTATTCTCAGAAGTACAACTTAAAAAAACAACAATAAAAAAACTACTCGTATAAAGGAGTAAATGTACTTGAGTACTACGTACCTTTGTTGGTAACTGATCAGATGTGGATCATCGATTCAAAGGTAACAAACTAAAACATTTCTACTGTGATACTGAGTGTTAAACTCCCCAACAGGGGGACACTACATGTAACATTAGGTATTAAAATGTTAGTGTAATTTGCAGGGCCTTTTGAGTGTTATTAATCCTCACAAATCATAATATTATAGAAAATCTCTTTTTCTCCATTTAATTGAAGGTAAAGTTTATTCATCTGGGGGCTCATTTATAAAACCTTGCATAGGATTCACACTAAAACTTAGTGTACGGCAAAAAGCCAAAAACAGCGCATGCCAAAAAATATTCAGTTTTATCAAACCGTGTGTGCGCACACGTTCATGCAGCTTCCTGTTCATAAATGCCGACCTACCTGAAAGCCTGCATGTGTGTCTCCACCTCACAGACCAGCCTGTCCACACACAGATTCCACCTTAAATGGTCAATGCAAAGTGTCTTATGAATATTCACGGTCACACAAATGAAGTAGCCGCGCAGTGGATTCTGTTGATAAATCATGTCAGTGTGACGGAAGCGCATCTTCAACGATGCTGTGACTAAAGTCATGTTAAGTAAAATCAGAGTGAAGTCATATTAATTCAACAGTGTATTTTCTTAGTGGCACCAGCCCACAATCTCATACATAAAAGAGTGGCTGGATTTAAGACTCAGTAAAAAGACACACTGCCTCACTGTGTCTGTCACAGGTGTGTGTGTGGGGGGGTCGCACTTAGGTAAAAATATTCACACATTCACTCTCCCACGATCAATAGCTTATAAATGGCCAGTTGTTAATAGACAAATCATACTGTCTGATCATAGTAAACTAAACAACAACATACAACCGGAGTTTCATTAAAATCAGTCGTCTTTCCAGTGGTATGAATTATATTGATCTGTTTGCATTTTATTGATCTCTATGAGACATACAGAAAATCAAGTGTGTAGGGCCCGTCTCCAAAGTACAACACCAGAAAAGAGGTACCCCAAATAATATTAAATAACTTGACAATGAAGCAATTAAGGACATTAAAATCACTACATATCGTTATTCCCTCCTCATAGTGATACTACAACCATTAGTTTAGGGGAAAACAAGAAAAAAGAGCAGCAATAATAAAAATTGTTGCACTTTGTAGATGGTCCTCACACACTTCATAATTCTGACATAGAGCTCAACATTACTCATATCACCTGAAGAGCGGCTGATTTCAATGAAACTACGCTTGTATCTTGTTGTCTACTTTACTACGATCACACACAGGTATAATTTGTCTATTAACACCTTATGAGCTATTGATCATAGAAGGTAGAAGCAAGAAAATCTGTCACTGCACTATTTATATGCTCACTCGGAAATTAGACCGATAAATGAGCCCCGTGGTCATTAAATGTGGTGTGTGTGCAGTGATGTGACAGAGCCATCATCTGCGTGTCTACACTTGAGGTGTAGGCTTTGGTATTTTTTGTCAGTGTGTATATGCTGCAGACACATGACGTGGTGTTTTTCCCGTTCAGCATTACCGGCCTCAGATGTTCCTGGACAACCTGGCGAGCAGCATGCAGAGCGCAGCAGCAGCCAGCACCAGCTCCGCCTTGGTCTCCTCCAGCGGCCTGTATGACTCCAGCGCCCATGCCGCCAGCTCCATGCACGAGACCCGGGTGATCACAGGGGGCGGAGGAGGAGGAGGTGGGGGCGGAGGAGGGACTGACAGCAGCATATCAGATATCATTTCACTAGACTGAGACACAGCTCAGTGGACCTTATTCAGGCCTTTTTCTGTCTGTGGCCTTTTTTGTCCAAGCTACATGTACATGACATGCAGAGATTTACAGAAAAGCACCTAAACTGGTATAAACATGTACTCTGGGTTTAAAATGACACCAGACGGGGATGAATAGAGTCACAACTGAAGGCGTCATAAACGCAGAGCACATCTTTACTGTCATCTGAAAATCAAAAATGAAAGGGAACCTCAGCCTCAACCTCAATCGCTCCCTCTAGGCAATTTTGTCCGGTCAGACCTTGAGTTTTCTTTCTATATTTGGTATTTTCACCCAGGTCTCATAGGCACAAATTGAAACAGTTCATATAAACAGGTGTATATAAGCACCTGTTCTTCTTAAACATACTGTATTGAGCACAGCGGTCCTGTGGGAGCATTGGGAGCATGTCCAGTTTGGTTCTGTGATCAAGTCTTATCTCACTCCAGTTGTTCTGATTAGGCTTTTATATTCTACAGTTCAGACAAAAAAAATCATGCGCATGTTTTTGTAACTTGGCTTTTATTTAACTGTGTGATATTTTACAGGCAGGAGTACAGATCCAATGGAAATACAGACATGGATAAAATTGTTGGCACCCCCCTGTAAGTGACAAAAAAACCCACAATGATCACAGAAATAACTTGAATCTGACTAAAGTAATAATAAATAAACATTTTATAAAAATTAACCAATGAAAATCAGACACTGCTTTTGAATTGTCGTTCAGCAGGATTATTTTAAAAAACAAACTCACGTAACAGGCCTTGACAAAAATGATGGTACCCCTAGAAAAGACTGAAAATAATTTGACCATAAGGACATGTTCAACCAAG
>JAQQAE010016501.1:0-11743 GCA_029823295.1 Pseudamia nigra
GAGAATTGAAACATTGTAACAACTTGTGGGTCCAATCGAACCACTGTACCGGACTAACAGGTGTGAAAGCACCCTTAGACAAGCATAGAAATAGCTTTTAATTTGTCCGGCTTCATGGAAAGATACAGCTGTGTGTCATCGGCATAACAAGGAAAATCAAAGCCATGTTTCCTTATGATATCACCTAAAGGTAGAATGTAAAGTGTAAAAAGTATTGGTCCTAGTACTGAGCGTTGTGGAATGCTGTAATCAACTTTAGATTGTGTGGATGACTGGTCATTAATATGTACAAATTGAAATCCTTCTGTGAACTATGACTGAAACCAGTTTAGTGTGGCACCTTTAATCCCAATAGAGTGTTCTAATCTGTGTAACAGAATGTTATGATCAATCGTGTCAAAAGCAGCACTGAGATCCAAAAGTACAAGTACTGAAACTAGGCCACTATCTGAAGATTGTAGAAGATCAATAATAACTTTCACCAGTGCTGTTTTAGTGCTGTGATATTCTCTAAACCCTGACTGAAATTCTTCAAACAGATTGTTTCTGTGTAAATGCTGTTGAAGTTGCTTAGCAACAGTTTTTTCAAGGACTTTAGCTAGAAATGGTAGGTTGGAGATGGGTCTGTAATTAGCTAGGTCACCTGGATCAGAATTAGTCTTTTTAAGGATGGGTTTAATCATAGCGGTTTTAAAGGCCTATGGCACATACGTAGTCTAATGACTGAGACTGGTTTATCAGATCCAGTATAGCACTGTCAATTAAGGGGAAGACATCTTTAAATAATTTCGTTGGGATGAGGTCTAACAGACAAGTGGAGGGTTTTGTTGAGTTCATTGTTTTAGTTAGTTTTAACAGATTAGTACATGATAACAAGTCTAAGTGTATAAGAGCAGGGGGCTCTGCTGATACTATGTTAAATGTAGATATGGGAGATAGTGGGGTGGTACTGCAATTTTTTTCTGTAATAGTTGTTATTTTATTTGTAAAAACTATATGAAGTCATTACGGGACAGAGTTGAAGGGATGTTGGTTTTAATGGAACTATGTTGTTTTGTTACGTATTTTCCGGACTACATGTCGCTCCAGACTTTAAGTCGCACAAGCCATAAACTGCATAATGAAGAAGAAAAAAAAAGTATATAAGTCGCACTGGACGATAAGTCACATTTTCGGGGGGACATTTATTTTACAAAGTCCGACACCAAGAACAAACATTTCATCTTCAAAGGCAAGTTATAGTAATAATACAGTATAATAGAAAAAAACCCAACTGAATAGGTGTCTCGTATGTTAACGTAATATATTAACAATTATTCACATAATTATAGCATGAAGAACATAATATAACAAGTTCACCAACTCACGACCTCACTCCTAATCACTAAATCCTTTAAAGTCTTCATCCTCGGTGTCGCTTCTGAACAACTCCGCCAACTCCAGAGCTAGACGAAGCGCCGCTTCCTCCTCTGCGTGGCTGTCGTCAGACTCAGCATCAGTTCCATTTCCAATTATTCCGGCTTTTCTGAATCCCGACAGGAAAGTTTAGTTTGTCACTCAAGCCCATGCCTTGTCGACTTGCTGGCAAGTTGCACGGCGCATCCTCCTGGTTGCCGTGAAGCTGTGCTCTCAGTGTGAAAATAACCAACATGTAGAATGTTTTAATGTACAAGTCACACCTGAGTATACGTCGATCCCCTAGCCTAGCCAGACGATGAAAAAAAAAGTGCGACTTACAGTCCAGAAAATACGGTAATCTGGCAAGAGAGCTAGAGAAATCTAGGGTTATTAACTTCTATTAAGGAAGAGTAGTATGTAGTATGTTAATACTTGGGAAATGATGCCCAGTCCTATGATGAATATGGTGCATTACTGTACACTTAACTACACAACAGTTAAAGTAGCTCAAATTAGCTCAACATTCAACATCTCCAGTAATATCATACATCAATGCAGCATTAAAATGAATTTTTTTTAAAAAAGTAAAATACTGACAGGGATCATTTACTGCACAATTGTTAATTTTTCCTTTTATAATTTTGAGTAGTAGGGTATTTTCAAAGTGATACTAGTAATTTGCTGAAGGATATCAACGTCTCTTTCACCACTGACATATTTTAGACTCTTATTTAGATTTTCTGACTCTTTAGTTGGCCCAATATATGATGAGATTATTGGCTCCATTTTCTACAGAGTACAGTGAATCAGCATTTGTGAAAATAGCAAAAACAGAAAGAGTCATAAATATAAGTAATACTGAGCAACAATCTTGTATAAGTCATCAATCTTTTGTTGGAGGATTTTCAGTTTTCCTGTTTACTGTTCCATTTGGATGATACGCACACTGTCCTCACAGTGAATGCTTGTCCTCTGTCTTCCACACATTCCCTCTGCCTGGGAACCAATGCGACCATCATCCCAAGGGAGGAAACGAATGAATGAATAGACAGGGCTGAGAGGGGTCACTCTCATATCCAACCAGCTACAGATTACTGATTACCTACCCAAAAAACACCTTTAACACTTGGCCGACTGGTGATCTAGTGGTAAATGAAGCCGTGTTGATCTATAACCTTGAGGCGGTGGTTATCATACAGTAAAAAAAAAAACAAAATGTGTACAAGAGTCAATTAGAAAAATCGTACTTTTTAGAATTTTTAAAGCTAAAGACAATGTTAGACATTGATTTAAATCTTCATCCACTTATTATCACAACCTCAACACCTCTATTTCTCCAAAGTCCTGAGTTCCCAAATTAACGACAGATTCTATAATTGAATGACCTGATTTCTTTACATTATTTTTGGAGCAGCCTACTTCAAAACAGTCTCTGTGTCTTTAAGATCTGTCTGAAATCTATAGTTGTCATTTGTCCTAACAATAAACTCTTTACATGTGTTTTCGGTGCCATTAATCACAGTGTTGGAGAGCAGCGAACTATGGCTATAGTTGTTTGTTCAGTTACATTCATATTTAGAGGTCTATTCAAGAAGTTAAATTACATTTTCTTCAGCTAATTCTAAAAGCAAGTAATTCCATGCCATAAAAGGAAAGAAAGACTTTTTCAATTTGTATTTTACCATTGATTTTTGACTGTAATTTAACCCCCTGTGTGCATTTGGTGTCAGTTTCTCCCAAGTATTGATTGTTGCTACAGTATATTGCATGGTATATTTGAAGTTTCCTGGCTAAATGAATAGTCCTTCTTGGTTCAGTATCTTCAGCTGCAATCCACTGACAGACAATGAGTGAATGTTGCATCATTGATTATTTCTATTAGAATAACAAGATACACACTGTAACGTATCTTTCTAAAGTACTGTAGTCTGACTGTGGTTTAACCTCCTCTCATGGAAGTAACTGGTAGTTCGCCTCCCTGGCACTGACTCTTAAGGGCCACATTTAAGTGAAAAAATTGACAAGCATCACATTTATGAAAAGTCTGCCCTGCTTTGACAAAATGACTTAATATAATATAAACTCTTTCAGGTGAGTCTATTTTGTTCAGCATCAAACACGCAGATAGAGTGAGAATAAAGTCATCATATGTTTTTCAACAATATCTAACTTTTTTTTTCATTCTTACTGTGTCTTAGACTGTTCTTTGATGTAAATTGTGAGAAAACCGAGTGAACAAACTGCTAAATCTAGACTAAAGGCAGGACAGACTATTCTGGGGTTTCCAGAGGGTCTTTGTAAGGGTCTGTCAGTGATCTAGCAATTCAGAGCATGGACAGTGCACATATAAACATATACTTTCATATCATTTGGCACTTTATCACCACATCTGTGTACAAAAAAAATGCTAAAGCAAAACCAGGAATTAAATAGACCTGATTCATTCAAAACACGTAAACAAAATCTGCTCCACACAGAACCAACTGCAGTCATTATGTCTGAAAAAGTGATTATAGTTAGTTCTAATGCTCTTCGTATTGATTTTACATTGATTTGGTTTAGGATGGAGCCAAAATATCTTGGATGCTGCACCTAGGCCTTGTAATGATGGGGAAAGCCATGAATTATGTCAATAATTCACTGATTATTTGTTTTAAATTGGATTATGTTTGTTTCCTGAGCTGAAGGACACATGGATTTTCTCCTTGGGAGTAATTCAATTTATCTAAATCTTTTTATGCTGGAATTGGGCCATTTCTGTTTATTTTTGGCTACTTTTCCACCTTGTCAGATGGGTTAGTTATATACTCTCTAAAACAAGTCATGCATTCATAGCACACACCTTAATGGGTATATTCAGGTCTTTTTTAATCAAACAGAGCATGTAAATATTTTAGTACATTGCACATAGATGATAGAAACTTACATTCAATGTCATCATGTCCTTTTTGCACAAAGTACCTTCCACAAGAAATATATATCATCCAACAGGAAAATATTGTCTGCGTTACATACTGAGAAAAGTGAGGCTCATTGTGAATATATGACTCAAATGATAATATAGTGTTGGGTTTTATTCCATTTAATTTTATTTTCCTTTGCTGCGTCAAGTGTCACTTCGTGAATAAGACAATGTGATGATTTTTTTTTAAATGTCAAATGTTAATTTTTTTAGACATTAAAATACCTCAGTTTTACTCAGTTTTTACAGGGCCCTATCATTTGCCCTTATCAGAGACAAACCGTGGATAACTCACCGTAATGTCCGAGTAGAGGACATGGACCGGCTTTGCTGCTCTTTGCCGGTTTTTCGCGAAGGCGTTTAAAAACAAGCTGCTCTTCATCCCTTGTGAAATGTGTCAAACAACAAAAAAGTATTGTAAATCGAAGAGGGAGGAAAATAAACTCGCCTTCAGTCGGTTCCGGTCACTTGTCCTCCGTCTTTAATGGTGGCAATTACTTTTAAAGTTGAAGGATTCAGAGGTGGTGTCAGTTCTTTTCTCAGACGTCCACGTCCCTGCGTCCCAGCTGAGACTGTCCCTGTCAGCTGCCGAGGTTTTTGTAGGAAGAAAACTGGACGAAGAGCCCGGCCCCCGTTCTCGCTGACCGGCGCGGAGCTCGCGACAAGTTAGCGTCAACGTTACCAACGACGCAAACGTGTCCGGTTTGTCTCTTTCAGAATTAAAGCAACACGGTTGTCAAATATGCAAATAACGAAATGTCACAAGACTAAAACATACTTTGAAACACATTTCACTATTACTCTAATTGCCCTCGCCTATTGACACTACCTTTTTAATAAATTTGTTTTTTTTTTTTTTTTTTTAAAAAGGGGACAGTAAGATTTTTATTCTGAAAGTATACCTGCGTGTTTCCGTCATATTTTCGTTGTGACTTTGTGTTACCTTGACTTGAGCTCTAAGGACAAATTTCACCTTGCTGACTGATGCAATTGTAAATAAGTGCCTTTACTCAAATTGTCCAGTGTACCTAAGTACAAATTTACGATATTTGAACTTTCCAACTTCGACCCCACTTCCTATGAGAGGGAAACAAGGCATTTTTTATTCCATAACACACTTGCAGCTCGGCCATATCCTCATTACGTTTACATTTAAAAACTTATGTTCTTTCAAGTTAGCGATGGGCAATAGAAGGATAATTATACTTACTGTAATACAATTTTATTTTGTCCTGTTGAAAGCTATCCCAATAATTGTTTGTGTTTTGTCTTTTAGGATTTATTTGTACACACTCAGATAAAACACACTATTTAAGTGTCTTGTTGCTTTATTTAACTTGTTCTGTTATGATCTGACCATAAATATTACCACAGATAATATTATCATCCAATAGTAGCTATTCAGTTTCTTTATTGTGACCATCAAAATGAAGAAAATAGAGAAAAATTCGCAATTGAAGACAATATAATAGGTGTGATATTGTCCAGTTATATTTTACAGTTCATTTGCTTGTTTTAAGTATCATCCTTTTTGTCTTGTTTATATCCTTTTTAATTTTCTTGGATAAGAACTCAATGGTTCACATTCCTTGTTTAGGCATAATCTTTTTAAATAAGTGTTTCAACTTGTCTGATCTGAATGACTTGAAACCAGAATTAAAGATCTGTTTTTTTTTCTTCCTTGTTTAGGGATAATCTTTTTGAATAAGTGCTTCATCTTGTTTGATCTGAATAAATAATCTTTTGACCTAACCATAATGACATTTTATCATGCTGAGATTTTTACTCAGTTTCCATCCCTAGTTGTACTAGTCTACTGAATTGGTATATCTACTCCCTACACCTTTGACTGTATCACCTCATACCTGAGCCGCAAAGCAGATAGTTCAAAGTAGCCAAACTTGGCTTTGATGACTGCTTTGCACAATAACAGCATTCTCTCATCAGATTCACAAGATAATCACCTAGTATGGCAAATCACTCTTAATTTGTGCCATTTCTTGCCTTCTTGATGTGAAACACTGATGAAGAAACACTGAAATAAGTAAAGAGGAAAGTCAGTCCATCATCACTTTAAGAGATGAAGATAAGTCAATCTGAAAAATCTCAAGAGCATAGAATGTGTCTTCAAGAGCAGTCACCAAAACCACCAAAAGCCATGATGAAACTGTCTTTCATGAGGACTGTCCCAGGAAAGGAAGACCAAGAGCTACCTCTGCTACAGAAGATACGTGTATTCGAACTACCAGGCTCAGAAACCACCAGTTTACAGCTCCTCAGATAACTATCAAGCTATGTATCATCTCTGTAACACAAGGGCCAAGTCAGTGAAGTCCATTAGTCAGTTAGGTCGGATTAGTGTGGATCTTCTTTAAGGCCAGTAGTCTACTTTTTAATTTATACTATTGCTAAACAACAAACAAATCACACATTACAATACATGAAGTGATTCCTCTTTTGTATGTGTCTGTGCTGCGTCACCGAAGCTTAGAAAAGAAGAATCAGTTTTCTACAGTGGTGTGAAACAACATCACATCAATTGTAGTAGACACATCCTGCATGTAGTCTTTTGATCTGGACCAATTCCGAATTATTCCCTAGCACCGAGGCACTATGGGACTAATCTATAGTCTTACATCTGCACCGATACATATTTTTATATCACTGGCAGTTTTGTAAATACAAAATAGGCCTCCCTCTACTCCGTCTTGGTTCTACTGGGTGCTACTGCATCTAACTGTGTACAAGCGTGGTAAGTGGGATATCCTTTGTTGGTCACACATGTCCACTGTCTTGAATGTCAATTCTCCTAATCTCAACGTCCTTACTGTGCTTTGAGTATAAACATGTATTCTACCAGCTCAAGGTATTTCATCTGCCTTTAGATCCGGAGACCTGCAGCTCAGTTCTTTGGTTTGTACCCTAAACAAAGAAATAATGAGGGTAGTGGAAAACATAGATGGGAAAGAATGTCGGCTATCCTATGCCACATCTGAGACAACATTTTGAGTTGTTATCTGCTTTGAAAAGGGTTTGTGAAGTGAGGACATTTAGGCCAGCTCTCTGCCATGGGGCCAGTTCAAGGTTCGGATTTGGGTTTGCACCGGGTTACCCAGACAGCACACAGTGCTCAGACAAAGGCTGTCCTTTCGGGCCAAGTGGGCCATGGCAAGTATTATATGGGTTTGGATGGTCTTTGTTTATTGACCTTTGGTTGAGCAATTTTTTCAGGGCCACTGAGGGATTGTAAGAAAAATTGAAAGAGGTCGAATAAGTCCATGTTCCTCTACAGCTGAGGTCAGAACACGCACATATGCACAAATCTGGTTTTTAACAGATGTAAGTAAAAACCAACATATATAGTATGGCTGGACAATAAAACAATAATTATTGTAATATAATTTGTATTTCATTTCACATGTGTTTTTCAGTGCTAATGAAACATATCATCATTATATGTTAATTCTACCTCTTGAGTTCTGAATTATTCTGTTGCTTGGTAAATTTGTGTTCTGACCATAAGGAAGAGTTCAAATCCACAATTAATCATTTTTTTACATTGTTGTCATGTTGTTGGATAAGAAGTGAGATTGAATCATCATCATTATGTCAATTAAATTATATAAACAGGGCAAAAATATTTAAATCAGAAATAAATCACAAAAGCAGAAACCACAGGTATTTGTCTTCTTATGTCTTACTTTCTGTCTTTTACCACCATTTTAAAACCACATGTAACAGTCTGGCTCCCTTAACTTTCCTTCAGGACCAAAACCAAGTCTTCAAATTTGATTTTAGTAAAGTACAAGTAGTCTGCATTGCAGATTAAACATCCTTACATCGAAACTGGAGAATAGATGAGTTTCAGGTTACATTTAAATGAGATAAGAGCAAGAACTCAATGTCTTTATGAGCATTTTGTATTTTCAGACACAGCAACACTAGCAGACTATTACACACAAAGTGCCTGAGCCGAATAGATGACATGAAACACAACGATAAGCACTAAAGCTATTTACCATTTCCTAAACACATCATTCACATATGGAACAATGTCTACAATACAATAATGCCTTTGTAATAACAGATTGAAGTCCCTCTATGAGTGAGTGAATATGTATGTGAGCACAGGTGTCATCAGCGGGAAAGGAAGAAACCTAAGTGTTTGCACGTCAAGGCAAGCGTGTGTTTGGTATACAAGAAAATGCAAACACTGCAGAGGAGCCACGAGGGAAGGTGAGGAGCTTTAGGTCAGATTTCACTGACCTGTTCAAACAAGCGCAGCAAAAGTTTAAACTGAACGGTGTGGTATTAAACAAGACATACTGCACTGTACCACTTCAAATTAGTAAGTCATACAAGGCCCCAGAATAGGTATTTTAATTTCAAGTTCAAAATCCCATGCAGGTTGTTCACTATACTATATTTTAGTCATTTCCAAACAAGCTGCTTCTGTGTCTGTTAATATAAATGAAAATGAGTGAAGGCTGACTACGCACCTGCTGCTGCCATCATGTAGACAAAAGCCAAATCAAAATATCATATACAGTGCAGACCTGCTTTATGACAGAAAAGGAAATTTAAAACAAGCTTTTCACAATATGTTGATGGTAATGGTTCTGTGCCTTCTCACTTGAGCCGTCCTGGTTTTGAGCAGCAGGCATTATTGTATGTTACAGGGGAGGGGGCAAATTTTGTAGACCCTCACCTGGACAAAAACTAAATTATAAAATACTGAGATGGGATGCATTACTGAAATCAAAAATCTGTAAAAATATAAGATGTAAATGGGAGATCCTTTCAAAATCATTAACTGTGTCTACATGCAGAGACACCCAGGGGCCTGAGCCTGTGCGCTTTTTATAAACGGGAGAATCTGAATCTTTGTCTGATGCTGAAATGCATCCTGGGAGTTGTAAGGTAATATAGTTTGAATTCAGAAGCTGAAACTCAACAGTAGTCAGTTCCTCAGAATAAAACTATTTCTGATACTAAACCTGGACATCATAGTAGAGCTGGTATTTATTATGACACATTTCTTACGTTTAGTTAGTTTTAACCACAATAAATCCCCATTATACTTATGCAGCACAAACTATGCATGAGTGGATGAACATGCATCAATTCACTTTACTTTTGAATTCTGAACTGAACGAAGTAAGAATTCTGCAGAAGCCCAAAGCTGCTACTGATTTTCTATCTGAAAATGGAGAAATAAAAGATCTGCTTAAAAGGCATGTGTCAATTTGTTACTGTGACTTCATTAATCCCGTCAGTAGTCTGTGTTCATGTGTTTTCAAACAGCGCCATCTTGTGGTTCCAAAAATGTAATACTTTACCTACAATTACAGCTCTGGATGTGTGGCATCACATTTTTACAAACTTTCAATGTAATAACACTTCAAACACAGTGATCAAACACTGAAGGCATTTATTGTCACAAAACATGGAACCAAAAGATGTCATCATCTGATCAGCAGCACTTTACATTCAAACCCTGCAAATCACAACACTGGTAATGTCCCATTTTGCAGGTTACAATTTGTTTAGACAGTACTAAAAACACTGCGAAAATTTAAAAAAGAAAAGAAATCAGACTCAAATCCTACACTTAACTAAAAATCACTCTGAAATTCACAGAATGTAGTTCATCACATTACTCTGTTGATTTGTAGGGTAATTGTAACACTGCACATGCAACATCAAGATACCGTACATTTTCAAACATTTCGTTGCTTCAGTCTCTTTACAGGCGCTACTTACCTTAACACTCGCTCAAAATGAGATTTTACTTTATCTAAAATCAAGTCAAGTTAATGAAGTCACCATTATATCATCCTCATGCATCCTGTTCGTGGTAGCTTCACAACAAAACATTATACATAAATATATAATTGTTCAAAATAATGATTTTACATAGTGCACTGAGCCTCTCCTTCTGTGGTACAGTATACGTACATGCTATCAATTTAAACCGCACTGGAATGGCTGTCTATCTTACACCATGTCCAATAGAATTTACTCCTACATTATTTGTAATTAGTTTATTAGCATGAGTAAAATACATTGAGATTAAGTGTGAGAGTTTAGAAAGCTATAAATAATCTCCTCCATACTGGCTTGACAAGAGAGAATCCATTTCTTTGCATGTGTTGTTGCTGGACCTTCATCAACAGCCTAGCACTTCAAACACTGCAAATAAATGTACCCTTACAGGTTAAAACAGTGTGCATAAGTTTACTTGCAGCTTTTGATCTTATTTTTCTTCTTCTACAGACCTGCCACTAATCATAGTTTTGCATAGATTTTCTTTAGTTGTTCCTTCAGAATGTTATGAGTAACATTTCATTTGCAGGCTACAGCTGTGAGATCCCTGCTGTAAATCAATTTCTGGAAGGGAGCGGTAATAACAATCAGTGTTTACAATAATTCAAGTTAATATGAAAATAACTTGAAAATGTAAATCATTTTGTTAGATTTAGTTTAAATGAGTCCACTTCTATGAATGGTTATTAAATGACCTTGTGACCTGGGACTGCCAGACTAGGTCACTCCCAGTTCTGACTCCATGGTGTTGATTCATACTGTTGCTTTCCCATCAGCATACAAGCCAATTAACCTAAGTGGGCTGTGTTTCTGGTCAGTGTGGTTCATCTATACTCTGGGTGACGTGTTCTCCAGCGTACAGACCATAGTGCAGAATGTCCTTCTGGACTGCAGCCCAGGACATTTGTGCGCTGGAAAATCGAGCAGCCCAGTGGCCCTGAGGGTCCACGGTGACCACCCCACCTGTGCTTCCGACTCTGGCTTTCATGTAGGCCAGACCCAAATCACTGGCTGCCTCTGCTGAGTGACCTAAAAACAGAGCAAAGACAAAATGAAAGTGGACCTAATGTTGTCCAGTCAGAACGCAGCAGTAGTGTAACGTTTCAGAGAATTCACCATTTCATAAATCAAACAGCGGCCTCTGTGGTTGAGCCAGAGGTCTGATGGAAGTGTCAAAAAGTGCAGTACTGTCAGTGTCCACGGGGGGGAGGGTTCTCAAAATGAGTCCATGTTATTTCAGTTTACAGCTGAAATAAATGCATTGAACTAAGCCTGGTACAAACAGTGGGACTGGTCTCCATATTATACTTCCACCTCTGAGAACACTGTTTTGTGCACCACTGTTTCATTCAGCCTCAGCTCCACAAAGTCTATCTCTCTAGTCCATTTTTGAAGTCGGCAGTGGTGCACGTTATAGTTTGCTCCACTTGGTACTGCGCTAGGGTGGTTTAAGTCCTATCTATCAGATAGGAGTTTTTCGGTGAAGCTTTCAGATGCCGAGTCCTCTCCTGCCCCCCTGTCATGTGGGGTTCCGCAGGGTTCAATTTTAGGGCCCCT
>JAQQAE010016502.1:0-11743 GCA_029823295.1 Pseudamia nigra
CCCACATACACACACACACACACACACACACACCCCCACACACACACACACACACACAGTCTTAAGCCTTTAGCCATTCAGAATTGAGAAGGGGAGATGAACCTTAAACCTTAAAGATGTCTGGCATTAAAATGCTTGAGGTCTTTCTCAAGCAGCGAGTGTGAGTCGTTTTAAGTCATGCAAGATCATGCATGACTGGATCCTTCAAGAAAATGACCAACATTGATTAAATGAAGAAAACAATCGAGAAAATGAGCAAAAAATGGCAAGAAAATTGCCAAAAATGAACAAGATACTAAACTACTTCAATTCAACACGTTCCATGACTTGTTTAAGGTTCTGACATTAACTTTTTGTAGAGTTAAAGGACCTAAACCTAATGAAAAAAGTAGCCTGTGACCAAAACAGTTGACCACCTCCTCCAAGCCACGCTCATCACATGAACCCTTTCACACATGGTGTTCAGGACGCTGGACGGGAACGAGGCCACAGTAAGTTTGTAGTAATTTAAAAAATGAAGGGAAAAACATCATGCAAAACGCAACAAGACAGTGAGCATTTTGGCTCAAATTTACAAAAAAAGAAGACAAAGAAGCAAAAGGTACAAAATAGAGAGAGGCAAATCAATGAATGTGAGCAAAATCAGAAAAAAAATGAACCAAGCAATCAAAAAGTGAACAGAAAGTGAACAAAAGCAGAAACAACAAACAAAATGAACAAGCTTGTCAAGAATATGAACTGCATGTGATGCAAAAAGAAAAAAAAGTACAAGAATAAACTAAGTAGTCAAAAAAATGAACAAAAAAGAAGACTTTCTAATTATACACTGTCAAATATAGTGATAAAATATAATTATGATTGTATTTCAATAAACTGATGGACATACTTTAACCATGTCCAGCCACTACTGTGCTTAACATTCCTGACATCATTTTAAAGATTGTTGGAAACTACCATAAGGCTGAAAAGGTCATTTAAAAGATGCTTCACCACTGTGAGATAAGGCCAAAGTCAACATTTGTCCTTGTAACGTTACAAATAACACCCGGAAAATGTAGCCAAAAAAAAAAAAAAACACAGGATAAGACCATAACAGATTTAAACCACAAAGTTTAATCCAGATATGGGCAATATTCCAGATCTAGTGATCCAGAATGCTTACACTTACAGGACTCAAGGAAAAATATCTACTGTACGGAAAGTCTGCTGATTCACAGATTTGATGTACCTTCAACATTTACGGAGCGAGATCCAGAGGAAACCATAAGCAACAATTGGCTAATAATAAAACAACATTAAAACTTAGAATTTGTATATTGATTTGTAACCCACCATGAAGAGAAAGTGAGCTGCTTTGGCTTGGTTCATGTTTAAATTAAGTCATTTGCAAGTATCCAATATATATTGTTTAAATTTTGCAGCTTGGTTTGGTCACTGACTGAATTTAGGTTTAGACACCGAAGTTTTTATGACATGGTATCAAATATCCACCACCTCTTCGCAGAAGTCGGAGTGATTTTTTTCCAAGTCTTTTCCTGCTCCAACCAGTAGCAGAGATATTCAAGTGATCAGTATCTACAGCAAATGTAATGGAAATCAGTTTGGATACTTTGGAGCTACTGCTGAATTGTGGCTGAATCGATACAGCCACTTTCAAGATAATGTGTTTTTTATTTAAAAGCAGCGGTGCCCCCTACTGAAACCCAATAGTACCACCTATCCAAAAGTTGATAGCATGTACTGTAGATCTCCAAGTCATATAACCACGGCAGATTTCAGGATTTCACCTGTTTCCTTTATCCAAGCCATTTTCCAAACTTTAGAAGTATTAGCGCCCTCATAAAAAAAAAAAAACAAGCAGTGTCAGCCACTGAAAGTAAAGTTTTATTTACTGTATATTACACCTGTGAAGATAAAAATCACAAATTGCTTTACAACCAAATGCTAAAAGGATCTACAATAAAATCACAATAAAAATAAAACAAGGCACATAAAAATCACAACTAAATCCTAAAAGACAAAGTCATCCAAATGCATGTCAGCAGCTTTTTAAAGGAGGTCACAGATGCACAGGTCCACAGATCTCAAGCTCAAGGACAGAGACTTCCAGAGTTTAGGGGCCACAGATGCAAACACCTTCAGTTCTCAGCCTCGTCTGCAGCACAGACAGCAGACCCTGACCAGACGACCTCAGGGTCCTGCTGGAGATGTAGACGTAAAAGCTCACTGATGTAGCAGAGTGTTCGTCCATTCAGGGGTCTAAAAGTCAAAACCAACATCTTAAACTGGACCCTGGAATGGATGGGGAGCCAGTGCATGGGCTATAAAAGCAGGGTGGCATGTACACATTTGCAGCAGCGTTTGAATGAGCTGCAGACGATCCAGTCTCAAAAGGTAACAGGATGGAGATGTTTAAGTTATCTTTATTTGTCATACACGTACACACATACATGAAATTTTTCCTCTGCATTTGACCCATTCTCTTGGGGAGTGGTGGGAGCATCTGGGGGTTAAGAACCTTGCTCAAGGGCCCATAGTGGTGATGATGATGAGGGTGGGGACAGATGATGGCCTTCATCTTCCCCAACCAGATCTCCTGCCGGTCTGGGGATTCGACACAGCGACCCTCTGGTCACAGGCCCGCTTCTTGCTAAGTTAAGAGGCTAATAACCAAGTTTGAGACACTATGTAAAACATTAACCTGGACTGAGGAACATTGTGTAAGAGATTTTGTACCTGTATCCTACACTGCTCACAGCAAGGTTAGATACATTTTAAATTCAGTGTTCAAATGTCAGGCCAGGTTAGGTCTGGAGGCACACAGCACCAGAGTGATGCTTATCTACATGAACTCATTTCTCAGACTCCAACCAGGCCTATATGTACCCTCACGTGCTAACCACGTTGCCTTGGGTTTGCCTCACCCACCAAACCAGATCTGAGGCAGACATGGTACGGTGAGCAAGATCGGCCGGCAGAGCCTGTGAAAGTACAGCTGTTACTCCAGGATCAAGCAGGTGACCATATGCAACCTGTTCCTCCTCAGGGCTGTCATGTCTGGCCAGCTGACGATGCAGCGACGATGTCTGGCCAGCTGACGATGCAGCTGACGAGCGCCTCTTTGACGGTGGTCAAAGAGGTGCTCAATTGTCTTACCACAGTCCACGTTTCACAGAAATATAGTAACTCCGGAAAGACAAAGGAGTCAAAGACGCACATTTTGTGACAGCACTTAATTCTGTAGAGGCCACATTGCCTTCTCGAGTGGATTCACTGCCCCTTGTTGAAGGCCAAGTCGATGGCTGACCTCTGTCTCACAACTAGTCGAATGGTGAATTCCAATGAGTAAACCAGTCCACGATGCCCACGTTCTCACCACAGACGATGGCAGAGTTCATATCGTCATCCAAGAAATCTCCAAAGACCGAGCAGCGACTCCATCAAAGTACATCATCATTGTCAGCGTGATACGACAGAGGCTGAACGTACGTACAGTATCTCCTCCCTGCTCTGCATCCATCTTTGTAGCCATGGCACATTGCGTGCCAACAGAACCAGGTTGACATCAGTGCTTGTTATGTTTTTAGCAACATTCCCTCTGAACTGAGTCATGCCCCGGTGTTATGAAACCCCTAACGTCTCCTCGAAAATGACAGAGTGATAATAAAAAGCTGCTCTGACAGCTGAGGGCCGGGGATGCTCTCTCGCTAGCTGCATGCGCCTCAGCTTAGATGGGTTTGTCCTCAAAGTGATTTTCATTTTGTTAAAAACTCAAAAGAGATGGGAGTGGAGTGAAAAAGATGTGACAAGCTGTGGGCTTTTGTGTTACGTTGCCGGTTGGCTTGGCCATAGGACATTCTCCTTAAATGGTGACGTGTAGGTGGGAAAAAAAGGTGGCGTAGACATATTTTGCACAATTCTGGCCTAAAACTCCAAGACAGGTCAAAACTGAGTTAAGGCTGGTTTGATTTATTCTGCGACAAACAAGTGTGACTCAACTGTGTTATATTTTGGGAAAAAAACAGCGTGTCAAGATTGCAAAATCCAGGCAAGAACCAAAAAAATGTTTTTAAGTCACAGTGGCGCTGTTTCCCAGGTGTTTTGACTGAAAATCAATAAGACAACGAAGAAAATAATCAGGGAAATGAACAAAAATTAACAGAATTATTTAAAAAAATGGACAAATAAAACCCAAAATGGACAAATATGTCAAGAAAATGAGCAAAATTTAACAAAAGTGAAATAATACAGTAGAATGAACATAGAAATATACAAAATGACACACAAAATATTCAAAAATATTGATAAATACAGTGAAGAAAACTGGACAAAATAAGGAAGATAATGAAAACATAATTTTACCCAAAATGGAAAAAGTAAGAAGCAAAATGAACAAAATAAAATAAATTAACAAAAAAAACACAAAATAATCTATAATAACAAAAATGAACAAAATAAGAAAGATAGTGAAGTAACACAAATAAAAATTAATCAAAAACATAAACTAAAATGAAACCAGTATATCAATAAAATGTACAAGTAACAAGCAAAATGAGGAAAATATTAGGAAATGAACATATACTGTACATTAATTACATTACTGCACAATAAATACATTTTGCAAAACAGACCAAAATAAGACAGATGCTGAATCTAAATAATGAAGAATAGTAACAAAAATGAACAAAATAAGAAGCAAAATGGACAAAAATGTAGAATCTGAACAAAAATGGACCAAATAAGACTAGAACCGATGCAAAATGAACAAATGCATAAAGAAAACAACAAAAACTGAACAAAACAAGAAAAATAATGAAGCAATATGAAAAAACTAGAAGATAGACAAAATTAGATAAAAATAACATTTTTCCTTATTTTTAAAATAAGATACACAAAATAATCAAGAATAGTGACAGAAAGTAACAAAATACAAAGCAAAATTTACAAAATGTAGAATGTGTGCAAATTTATTAAGAAAATGGACAAAAATTGACAAAGTAAGACAGAAACGGAAGCAAAATAAATAATCAAGAAGGGTAACAGAAATGGACATAACCAGAAAATGAACAAAAAATATGCAAAATAATCAGAAAATTAACAAAAATTAAGAAAATAAAAAAGATAATGAAACAATCTGAACAAAAAATAGACAAAATCAGACACAAAATAAAGACGAAACAGAGAAAATAAACCAAAATGAAGACAAAATACACAAAACAATCATTAATATTAGAAAAATTAGTAAAATTAGAAGCAACATGAGCGTAAAATCACCAAAAATAAAGAAAACAGTTAAGAAAATTAACAAAAATTGATGTTTTCTCTTTTAAGTGTTTGTGTAGCTGCACTTCGCCGAGTAGAGGTTGAGATTTGGCCTGATCCTCACAAACGCCATCCTTTTCCTAACCTATAATCCTCTGATATTTTAAAGCAGCTCATACTTGACCTTCTCCACCACACAGTCACTAAGGCACAGGTGCGTCACACTGTGTGGGACTTAATTCCTTAAACAAACCATGCTTGTGTGTGATTTACAGCTCATCCGGACAGGCGGCGGCCATTTCTATCTTTCCTTTAATAATTTACGATTGGAGGAATTTACGGCACCGCCTCCCCGGCCGCACACGCCGCCAAATCCATATGTCTGTAATATAATGAGATTTTAGCACAGCGAGATTATAAATTATGGTGTGATTTGTTCTCTTGCTGTTTTGTCAGGACGGAGGCTTTGAGAATGTGTGTGTGTGTGTGTGTGTGTGAGTGTAGCTCGGGGACATGGCTGGCATTTGGCCGCTGCGATGCTCTAATTGCTGACGTACACACAGATAGATGGGAGCTGATGGTTGGTGTCGCCCATGGTGGGAGGGAGGGGGAAGGAGGGGAAGGGATAAGGAAACGAGGGCTGGAAGCATAAGAGAATGGTCAAGTATCACAACACAGGATTAAAGTTATTGGATTGTTGGTAAAAGCATCATAAATGTGTCATAATCAAGGGTTTTAGTAGATTTCATTCCATAGATATTCTGCCCATAAAAAAAATTTGGATGGATGGATAAGCACGAATGAACAAGCATAATCAAGAAAATCAAAAATGAATAAAGTAATTGAGAAAATGAACAAACTATAGACAGATGGACAAATGGACTGACAGGCAGATGGATGGATGAACCTACAGACACATGATAAATGAATGGAGGAATAGATAATTAAATAGATGGATGGATGGACAGATGAGTGGATGGATGGATGGATGGATGGATGACATTACGGACACATGGATGAATGATGGGATGATGGATAGACAGATGGACAAATGAACTGACAGGCAGATGGATGGATGGACAAATGGATGGATGGATGAACCTACAGACACATGGATGAATGAATGGAGGGATAGATAATTAAATGGATGGATGGATGAACCTATGTACACAAGGATGAATAGATGGATGGACAAATGGATTGATGGATGGATGGATGGCTGGATGGACAAATGGACAGATAGATGAATGGATGGATGAAGAGCAGGCTGGCCGTGTTCAAAATGACCCACTACTTTCTACTTCAGAGTAAAATAAACCTGTTTACAGCTCGGTCTCTATAGTTTATTTTCACTTGTGTGAACACTGAACAGAGTTTTTATAAGTCATCTGTTCAAACAATCCGGTCAAAGATATGAGTTTGAATCTCGAGGTCAGCATTTCTGCGTTTATGTGTGGAGATTGCATCTTTCCCTGCATCCACTCGTTTTCTCCAGCCCCCCCACCTCCCCAATTAAAAACATGTACATTAGATTGCTTGTGTGTGTGGATGCCATAAAACTGGCAGCCATAGGAGTCAACGCAGAGCCTTTCTGTCTGCAGTTTGTATGTTTTTGAATGTGACACACTGACCACAACTTTTCTTCAGAGCATCTTTACATTTGTCCCCAGTACAGCTGAACTCAACCACTAATCTAATGCATTTCTAAATAAATGCTTATATACAGTACATGTCCAAAGAACCAGATAAATACCAACATGTCCTGCACATTTGATTTGGAAAACACTCCATTTGGAAAAGACCTAACTCAGAATAACCAACCAGAATATGCTGCTTGCATGACACCTGTTAAATAGTACTAGAATACTAGTACAGTGGTACCTCATCATACAAGTTTAATCCGTTCCAGCGCCACACTCGTGACATGAAAAACTCGTGAGACAGGTTTTCCCATAGGAACACATGTAAAACCAACTGATCTGTTCTAAGACCCTGCTTTCTCTTCAAGTAGTTGTGGCAATGCAAATCTGGTGTGTGACGTGCACAGAGATGATGCAACAATTCAATTCAATCTTTATTTTTATAGCGCCAATCATAATCGCCGATTATCTCTAGGCGCTTCACAATTCGAGGCCGAAACCTCACGACACAGCCTGCTACGTTAATTAGCCACTTAGAAACAAACACTGACAGTCAATGCAGACAAGAAAAGCAGTTAAGAGAGTTTATTGAGGCACAAGCAGAATGCAGAAGCCGTATGGAGCTATGGAACGGAGCAGACAGAGTAGACAGAGACGGAGGCTGATTGGAGCAGCCACAGGGAGAGATACGAACTGGACGAAACGCAGGGAAAGACCACAAGATGAAGACACAGGCTGAAACCAGGATCTAGGGAGCTATGGAAGACGGAGACAAAAGGTAAGGGAAAACTCCATTAAACTTTCAAGTAAATGTAAAACGCTGGAACGAACAGTTTCACGTCTACGTTTCCATGGGTGAGTAACGCACGCTCATTTTGGGACCTATTTTACTCATAACATGAGGTTTTGCTCATGTGACAGGACAAAATCTTGCCCGACGTCTTACTCATGTCATGAAAAAGTCGTATGATGATGCGCTTGTGTGATGAGGTACCACTGTATACATGTGAACATCATGCCAGTAGTATGTCGCAGGCCATTTTGAACACGGCCATTGTCCTGTGGCAGGAGATGCAGTTGCCAGCATGCAGTTACATGGCCCAGCGGTTAACCACACTGAGGGAGGGAAAGAAAAGCAGAGCGACAGAGAGCAGGGACACAGGCTCAGTCACATCCATCTCGCTCTCAGATTTGTTGCTCCAGGGAGCTGTTGGAAAATGAAGAATTACATGGCCCTGATCAGATTACATTATAGAACAAGTGATTACATGCATTTGACTCTTGTACCAAAGAACAAAAAAAATGAGGGAAGAAAAAAGAAACATACATGATCTGATTAATTATGTAATTATGTGGGATTTGTTCTGGCTATGATACATGGGTAACATTTTGAGGGAGGTAGATGGGGTAATTTTATCAATGTTTCACTGCGCGCCATCTAAACCGACTCTGAAATAAATGCTGAGTTTGTCCCAGTCATTGTTTACTGAAGAGGATACTTTTATTACTTTTAGCGTTTCTGATGAAAGGGGAAGAAAAGAGTGGATTTCAACCCAAAGAGACAAAGGAAGAGATACTTGTTAATACAAAAGATACCAATGTTACAAATTTTGGAAGATAAAACCATTACGTGATTTGTAAAAGCCTAGAAGCTTTTACACCGATGAGTCTGCTTCTCCAACAGGACTTCAGATTATATTTTATAGCCGCCCTAAAAGAACCACCCTAATGATGTAGTCCCTTGTATTGTTACAAGGGACTACATGGGGCACATAAACTGTATAGAGACTGATGCTGTGACCCCATGGCTGGCTCCAGAAAGTTGTTTTTAAGCCACAAACCCTTATGAAAGTAATTGTGAACCATTACCATACAGATTGTCCTGGTGTCTTCGGATGCTTCCTGACTAAGCAGCCAGGTTCGGTATATGACAACTTGGTGTGACAATGTAATTTTGAAGTTTTGGTTTGGCCAAAATACCACAGAATGAGACAGAAGGGGCAGCATTTATGGCATATACTGCAGCCAACCACAAAAGTCACACAGGTGTTCTGGGAATGCATTTTGAAACTTTCCTATTATATCTATCATTATGTACAGTATATGTTCATGCTGAAATAATTCAAAGTTTTACTACCACTGACAGCTGTTGGGACAACATCCATTCGTGACCTCTGGGGTGAAGCCCTGAGTCAAATATGAAAGTGCCAAAAACTGCACTGCTGTCAGTGTCCACAGGGGGCCGAATCCTAAAAAGTGTGTTTGTGTGTGTTCTCTCATTTTTTACTTGCCTGTTTAGATAATCCAGAGGTCAATATTAATATATATTTCATTCATTTCACCTCAGCTCCTTCCCACTGCTTATCTCAGTCCATTTTTGTAACTGAGTGAGGAGACAGTGGTCCCAGTACGGCGCCACCTTGAGGCTCCTGGTTGGAGCTTTTAGATTCCTCTTCAGAAACCTACAGGTTATGTCACAGTCTATGTGTGGCTCCAAAAATCATTGGATCAAATCAAGTTCCCAATATTGGAGAGCTCCCTGGAATAAAGTGTGCATATTTGAGGTCTTTTTTGGACCGAAATACATGTGTAGTGGTGCCCCGGCTAACGAATTTAATCCGATCCGGCGTCACGTTCATTGGGCGAAGCATTCGTTAGCCAGAGTGAGTTTTTCCATAGGAATACATGTAAAACAAATTAATCCGTTCTGGGCCCACGAAAACTCCCATATAAAGTATGTATTACACACCCGTACGTGCACATTTATTGATTTATGAAGACACTTACCGGAGGAGGATGAGACAGAGACGCCATTTTTTTAGGTCCCATGATGAAAAACACAAAATGAAGCAGAATTTTAGGTGAAAAAAGGCAAATATACAGCGCAGAGTTCACGTTGATGTTTAACTTGGCCGAGAAAAACCCGGAAATTAAGTCTTTCGCATTACAAAAAAATTTGTCACCCGAATTTTGAAATGCGTAACCTGAATCTTTCCATGATGCGAAATTCATAACCTGAATTTTTCATTAGCTGGGACATAATTTTGGCCGATTTTTCTTTGTTACCCAAAAATTTCGCTAGTAGAAGTGTTCATTTCCCAGGGTTCCACTTTAGTCAAAAAACACAAATTCCAAGGCACTCTCTTTTTACCAAAAAAAAAAAACAATTAAAATGCCTTTATATCTTGGCATAGTCATGTGGATTCATAAAAACAATGCTCTGGGTTTTGACACCAAGCCTTCTTCAGGGATTTACAAAGAAAGAAAACTCCCTGATAAAGGTTTAGTGCTGGGACACGTTCAATCATTATTTTTTTAGTTTTATTTTTAAGACTGCATACAGTTAAATTGCATTTCTCTCTTCTTTAAGTTGATAAATAATAACGTAACATATCAACGGAAAAAGAGAGAAAAGGTGGATTCATCAGACACATGACAAACAGATAAAATCATTACCATTTAAGATGCTGTCTACAATGTTGGGAATCTAGCTCTTAGCCAATCATTTGTAGGAATCCCCCATAAATAATTAGACAGGGGACCTGCCAGTCAACACGGCTTACAACCTGATAGGTGGATTTGAAAACAGTCGTAGCTGTCGCTACTACGGAGCTAGCAACTGCAGCTTATCGAGTGACTGAGGAGACAGTCTGCATTTCAGATTCCTTCAACATCTGGAACAGGTGGAAAAAAAATCCAAGGCATGTGGTTTTCCTTCTGTCGACTGGACTGGAAATTTGGTTTGAAGACGTTTGGCTACCTATCCAGGATACGATGACCTGGATGACTGAGAATCTTCACAGACACGTAAAAAAAAAAAAAAAATGAACAGACATACTAGCTTGACAACTGTAAGACAAGTTGACTGGCAGGTCGCCTGTTTAGTGATTTATATCGGTCCACAATCGAGCAATCAAACAACTGGCTACTAGCTAACTAGGTTCACAACATTGTAGATTGCACCTTTAAAGGGGCTGTCAGGGTGGTTATTTGGAGAATACCTGGCTTTGGCATTTTAAAAACTCTCCTACTGTCAACAGCTTCATTTAAACTATTACTGTATTTTTGACACGCCCCAAAGTTATTTTAAGTTGCCTAGAGTGAAATTACAACAACTGTGTGGTCAAATCACCAAATGACAGGTCGACTTGATGTCTATTTTTCCACATAACTGCCTCTACGTCCTATAAAACTGAACAATGTGCTTTATTTTTCCATTGTTACATTACTGATAGCATGCTTGATTTTTGTGGATCTCTGTAACAACCACCGTCTCAAACGTGCATATCCTATAACTCAAAAATCAGAAAAAAGAAACAGGAACAGTCCCAGGGCGTCACTTTGAGTTTAAATATTGTGCTGGCTTCAAGATCGCGCCCGATCAGAGTGTATTTCCTCTCTCCGTCATCTTCAAACATCCACAGGGAGTGACTTGTTATTTGCTCTGAGCTGTCTGCATGGTTTGGCCTTTTGATTAGAAAGAGACAGAAAGACAGAGAGAGGGAGACAGTGAAGAGAGAGACAGCCTTAAGGCACATGTCAAGCAATGTCACAGATAATCACACATTGTCTTAAAATAGCTTTGAAAATGACAGTGTTGGGGGCGGGCCGCGGAGGGTGATGTTGGGGTTCGCGATGCCATGAGAGATGCATCAGAGCACATGTAGTGTAATTAAAGACCAGATAAAGTTAATTTCTGACAACTCCCCAGGGTTACATTTATCAAGGGCAACATAAAAAATGTTTTATCTGTCGACAAAAAGAACACTAAGGGCATTGGGGGTGTGTGTGTGTGTGTGTGTGTGTGTGTGGGGGGGGGGGGGGTTACACGAGGATCTAAC